>ML660778.1:11329575-11433361 GCA_007570785.1 Antilocapra americana | reverse complement strand
CAAAAGTGACCATAGCAAAAATCAACCAAGCCAAAAGCTGGTTCTTTGAGAAGATAAATAAAATTGACAAACCGTTAGCCAGACTCATCAAGAAACAAAGGGAGAAGAACCAAATCAACAGAATTAGAAATGAAAATGGAGAGATCACAACAGAAAACACAGAAATACAAAGGATCATAAGAGACTATTATCAGCAACTATATGCAAATAAACTGGACAATTTGGATGAAATGGACAAATTCCTAGAAAAGTACAACTTTCCAAGACTAAACCAGGAAGAGATAGATAATATTAATAAACCCATCACAAGCACGGAAATTGAAACCATAATCAGAAATCTTCCAAAAAACAAAAGCCCAGGACCAGATGGCTTCACAGCTGAATTCTACCAAAAATTTAGAGAAGAGCTAACACCTACTCTACTCAAACTCTTCCAGAAAATTGCAGATGAAGGTAAACTTCCAAACTCATTCTATGAGGCCTCCATCACCCTAATTCCAAAACCCGGCAAAGATGCCACAAAAAAAGAAAACTACAGGCCAATATCACTGATGAACTTAGATGCAAAAATCCTCAACAAAGTTCTTTGATTTTTGTCTGTAATTTTTTATTTGTTTGAGTTTGTCTTCTTAAATGAGTTTGTCTTGATCTAACACTAGCTTAACTTGTCCTCTTTGTACCCCCAAACAAGCACTGACAGCATCATTCTGCAGGATGAAAGAGGTTGTCTGTGGTCATGACTTGGCATGTACCACATGGCAAACGTAGGGAGCTCACTCTGCTTGTCTCACCACTATGCCCTCTACACAACTGAGCCTGATGTTTTTTCGTATAATGGTAACTTTGCAATCAAATGCAAAAATTAACACTCGGATACACAAATATTAAATAAAATAAGAGGTTTTTTTTTTTTCCTTTTTGTCATATCTGTAGCAATATCCTACCAAACAAGGCAAGATATTCCCTAAAACTTTCACTCTCACAAAAGTACAGTTCAGCATCAGCCCTACTTTCTTCTCTGGCTTCAAACTCAAGTTACGCACCATATTAACTGCAAACAGCAGGGTCTTAATCATCCTTAGTTGCCAAATAGCCTAGCAAATTACATATTGCATTGGCTCTGGATACTGCAGGAGGAAATAAATGCCTGTGTTTATGTGGAAAATATGACCATATAATATAATTGGGGGTATTTAATTTTTTTCATGACTATATAATCTCCACAATGAGAATGATGGTTACTCCTTGAGAATTCTTCAGAAAAAAAAAAAAAGAAATAGTGGATTCACCAAAATGGTTAGAAACCAATCAGTGATTAGTCACAATTGCTTTTATTAACACAAAAACAGAACAAAATAATCAAGGTATTCATTTGTTTTCATTCATTTAGCTCCCATATGGTATTTCCATTAAAGCAGCCTCAAGTTACTTAACGTTTAGTTCTGCATTGTTGGAGGAGCCACACTCTCAGGCAGGGCCAGCCCAATGATGAAGCATATGGGTGATTCACTCCTCTTCTCTGAGCAGATGGAGACCAAGCATGTCATAGAAATAATGTGTTTTGTCTCTGGGAGGTGGGGGATGCTGGCTGCTTTGTACTTAGTTGGCATTGCATGCCAAGCCTTCTGCTCAGGTTAGAACTTGTGTAAGTGGGGTTTTGATTGACTTTGCTTCTTCTAAAAAGGGTTTCGAGATCCAGAAACACAAAAATACTTGCTCAGCAGGGTTCCAAAAGTCTGAAGTCCATAAATGACCTTTAGATTCTTCCAAAGAGTGCAGTCTGTTTACACTGCAGGCCAATCTCATCTCACAACTTCCATGGAAGGGGCCTCAGACAGAAGGAGAAACGAAGATGTGAGGAAGAGGAGCGGTCCTGTCTTAGTCTGCTCCAGGCGCTGGGGGGAAAACACCAAAGGCTGGGAAGCTAATGAATGCTAAACATTTACTTCTCGCAATTCTGGAGGCTGGAAGAACAAAAGTCGAGGTGTCAGCAAGGTGGTCTCTTTTGAGGCCTCTTGCTTGGTTTGTAGGTGGTTTTCTTCCTTTTGAGTCTTCACGTTATCCTTCCTCTGTACTTCGGTCTCCAACTTCCTCCTTTTCACAAGGACACCAATGAAATTGAATGAGGGCCCACTCTCATGACCTGATTTTAACCTGATTACTTCTTTACAGGAAGTGAAAGAGTGATAGTGTTCGTCGCTCAGTCGTGTCCGACTCTTTGTGACCCATGGACTATAGCTTCCTAGGCTCCTCTTTCCATGGAATTCTCCAGGCAAGAGTACTGGAGTGGATAGCCACTCCCTTCTCCTGGGAATCTTCCCAACCCAGGGATTGAACCCAGGTCTTCTGTATTGTAAGAAGATTCTTTACTGACACTCACTCTAAATATAGTCACATTCTGAGCTTCTGGGGTTTAGAACCCCAAAAGGCAAATTTGAGGGGATCAAATTTAACCTATAGCAATAAACTCTCCTTCTTAAATAAGCTGTTACATAAATATTCTGTAAGTGGATTAAAGAATTAATGTATTAACAATGAGTGAAAGTCACTCAGTTATGTCTGACTCTTTGCAACCCCGTGGACTGTACAGTCCATGGAATTCTCCAGGCCAGAATACTGGAGTGGGTAATCAATCCCTTGGATTTTCCCAACCCAAAGGTCAAACCCAGGTCTCCAGCACTGCAGGCAGAAATGACTGGAGAAAACGAAAATGTGCTTGATTTAGAATGTGTCTGTTTTGGTATTTCCAGGAACCTTCTCATCTTCTGCCCTTGACTTGATAAAACCTCCCAGAGAAGCTGCAGAGCAATGAGGCAGGGGTGAGGTCCATGCCTCAGTAAATGGAATAATAGCCACTACTTTTCATCGCGTCTGCTATGGCCAGGGGCTTTATATGCATTATCTTACATAACCACTGTAACCATCCAGCAAGATATTACTATGTATGAGGAAATTCAGCCATAACACATAACAGTGCTTTTTTTTACAGATGGAGCTAGAGTTTGAACCCTGGTTTACAAGTGTCATGGGATTTCCAGACAGACTTCTCTAATCTTGAACAGATTTTTTTTGTTTGTTTGCAAAATTTTCTTTTTTTTTTCCCTCCTGCATTATGTCTTTATAACGATCAGTCAAGTCTTTAGATGGCACGAATTCAGTGAAAAGTGACAATCGCTCAGTCTTGTCTAAATCTTTACAACCCCATGGACTGTAGCCAGCCAGGCTCCTCTGTCCATGGAATCCCCAGGCAGAATGGGTTGCCATCCCCTTCTCCAGGGGATCTTCCCCACCCAGGGATCAAACCCAAGTCTCCTCTCCTGCAATGCATGCAGATTCTTTACCCTCTGAGCTACCAGGGAAGCCCATAGATTTAAAGCCTTGCTATCTATTACAAGAGATTATGTGGGTAAATTATACTGCTAGGCATTATAGGATAAGCACCCTTTCAATGCCCTTTCAACACGCGCACACACACACATAACACACACACACACACACATGCACGAGAGAGTTCTTAGATGAGCTTATAGTACAGAGAGCTGATTTCTGTATGTGCTCAGGACAGCTACTTTGAGGGAAAAATTTGAGCAGATTTCCTGGACAATATTTATATAGCAGGAATTTGGGACTGGTGGTGGGGATAGAAGTAGGCTTCAAAGGAAGACATGGTGCAGACTGCAATGTAACAATTTAAATCCAACTCATGGCCTGCAGATAAAAGTAAGTTTGGGTCAATTTGTGAGACCTTTGAGCACAAAACAGTGGCATACTTTCTAAGTCTAATGAACTCAGAACTCCGCCTTTCAGTTCCCTTGTCACACCCCATCACTGTCACGACACTTAGTAGGATACAGTGCCTTCACAAGTTAATAGATCAACAGGCCCTTTTGTTTGAGACATCCAGAACCTCTACTCAACAGCTATCTATATTCAACTTCATGGCCCAGAAAGTGAGGAAGGCACACTTTTTAAAAAATTTTTAGTTACAATTTTGTAACTAAAATACAGGTTTCAATCAGCTATACCATGCTGGGACTTGTTCTAGCCTTTATACGTAGGTGTATGCATGCATGGTCGTGGGTGACTCTTTTCCAATTCCATGTAGCCCATCAGTCTCCTCTGTCCATGGAATTTTCCAAGCAAGAATACTGGAGTGGGTTGCTGTTTTCTCCTGCAGGGAATCTTACCAACCCAAGGATCAAACCTGTATCTCCTGCCTCTCCTATACTGACAGGTAGATTCTTTACCCCAGCGCCATACTGTGTCTTATTTTAATCCTTTCAACAAACCCAGAAATAAATTTTATTGTTTCTTATTAGATTGTAAAATCTGCTTAGAGATGTTACGCAATGATGTAAAAGCTTGACAACAGTGCCCACAAATTCTCAACTTTCTTCAAGCGGGACGTGTGTTAGAAGCGTAACATAAGCATATAAAAATATCCCTGTGCCAGACTTCCACCTCTCACCTGAGTACGTAGAGTTTTGGCAGTATGTTATAGAAGAATGTGAAAAGAGAATGGATATTTTATTTTTGAAATATACCAAAACTGGGGGACCAGGGACTTTCCAAAATGCATCCATGTACCTTGGGACTGTGTTCATAAAACTAAATTCTGAACAAAGTCTTCCTGCTTCTGATAAGATAAAAGACGGTCGAGTCCTGAGTACTGCATCCTGGTTTAACTGGTCCTGTGACTACAACATGAGTATCATCAGTGGTGTCAGGACAGATGGAAAACGAGGCCATTAAGAAGCTTCCTCATTACTCCTTGTCAGCACTGAGGTCCATTAGGAAAATTAATATATTGACTCTTTCTCTTGAGATAAATCCCAAGAAAATGATCCATGCAAAAGCAGGCTTTAGAATATCTAATATCTAGGACATATCTGGCAGTTTTGGAATATTGGGTGTCCAGGAATTCTGGAGTCTCTGTAACCTTGACAACCAGGTCCTGGTTTGCTTGCATTATGGCTAGCTCTCCAAGTCAAAGAGCTCCCCGGGAAGCAGGGTGGAGTCTGTTCACAGGAGCGTACCTTACAGACGCCTAACTGCCACCAAAGCCTCATCCGTCACTTTAATCAACTTTCCAAGGGAGGGGAAGGGTTCCCCTCAATCCTCTTTATCTTTGGCTTGGAAACATAATGGGTAATTAAGTGTGGATCAGTGTTAGGCCCATGTTAATCTCTCATAATCCCCAGGTGAATATTTTACGATTATTAATAGTCACACTAAAACCACGGAGCATTTTTTATTTTCTTAATGATGTATTTGTTTGCAGAAGGAAAGACTAGTGAAAACAAAAAAATTTAAACCCAAAGTTCAGGTCACATAAACAGAGGAGATCATGAGAAAACCCAAGATACTGACATACAAACATTCTGAAAAATGTAATCTTAATCTTATAAGAATGTGAAGGAGGAAGAAGAGATTGAGTCCTTACTGAGCACCTGTGATGGGCCAGACATCTTGTATGTGAAGCTTTATTTCACGTTACCTGTTGTGGGTGCATCTTAGTGTCTGAATGTTAAGGTAAAGAGGCTCAGACTGAGTGCTGTGAAATTGCTGTATCACAGCTGAGCACAGGTGTAGTGCTTCATTCAGCCTGTGGTCTCTCTATTGTGTCTTGCTGCTTTTTCAGGGAATGATAAATAATAGTTTTATTTCCCAGTTATGATAGAAGTCTTTTCCATAATTTCTTCTCCCTGTCCACCTTCTCAAATCCTCTGTCCTGCCTCAAATGAATCATATCTATATTCCTATGAAACTATGAGTGGATGCTTTTGAACAGTGGTGTTGGAGAACACTCTTGCGAGTCCCTTGGACTGCAAGGAGATCCAACCAGTCCATCCCAAAGGAAATCAGTCCTGAATATTCATTGGAAGGACTGATGTTGAAGCTGAAAGTCCAATACTTTGGCTACCTGATTAGAAGAACTGATTCACTGGAAAAGACCTTAATGCTGGGAAAGATTGAAGTAAGGAGCAAAAGGGGATGACAGAGGATGAGATGGTTGGCTGGCATCACCGACTCAATGAACCTGAGTTTGAGTGAGCTCCGGGAACTGACGATAGACAGGGAAGCCTGGCATGCTGTAGTCCATGGGGTCACAAAGAGTCAGACATGACTGAGTGACTGAGCTGAACTGACTGATGTCTACTAGAATCACCTGGTCTCCTATTAATATCGAAACTCATCAATGTCACTCAATGTTTCAGGAAACTAGACTGAAGAATGTGTCAGGTAACTAGACTGAAGAAACCATATGCAAAATATGGCTCCTGAAAACTCTGAGCTTCTCTTATGGTGGAGCCCTGGGAGAAAAATCTCTAGTACCCAAAGCAGACTCCTTTGAAAAATTCAGGCCTGGGTGCTCTAGGAGGTAAACCACCACCAGCATCCGTGTCTCATTGTTGGTTATGCCACCTTCCCTTCTGGCCTGCGATGACTAGGACCACTCTTAAGGCAGACCCTAGAGGTTTATATTCTCATTGTTTGCATTGAATGTGAAAATAACAGCCAAATTTAGGAAATTGAAAGTCCATGGTTGGAATTCAGGAAAAAAAAAAATCCAGCCTAAGAGGAATGAGAAGAATTGGAAAAGAAGAAGCAGTGGAGCAGCAACAGGAGGGAATAACATGAATGAAGTGGCTAGCATAAACGGAAGACCTCAGACCACCCAGCAGATGTCAGCTGGCTCCTAGGAGATCCTCAGTAAAAAGCAAGAGTGATTTGGAGATTCTCAGAAATAAGCAAGAGTGATCAAGAGTGATTCAGGCAGTGAGACAGTGAAGCCAGGAAAATAAGAAAGCTGATGTGAAAATCAAATTAGTGGAACAGAAAAGTGCTTTAGGTGACCAGGTCTCCATCCCATGTGGGGAGACATTGACTCTTGCTCCCTGGGAACCTGGGTCCAGGCTGCACGGAGCTCTCTGAGCCTCAGGTGTTGGCCAGGTCTGCATTTCCTTCGTAAATGAAATTCTTGTGCTATTTTCAATATCATCAATAATACAACTGACAACTGGGGCAGGTCTACACTATCACAGTGAAATATTGTTTCCTGTGATCTCACACTTCTCATCCTCTCCCCTAGTTAAGAGACTGTCAGGTGCTTTGGCTGTGAACTCCTCTGAGCAATGGCCTCTTGCCTGGAAAGCTATCGCCAAGCATCGTAGGGAAAAGTCTTCCATCCTCTGTGACCTCTGGGTCTCCATGGAGCTCTGCGTGCTTGTCCTTGGCATTGAAGGACCTCTTTTCATACAATTTAAATTTGACTATGTAGTTGGCCCCTACCATTGAGAACCACATTTCATGGGGCTAAAAAAAATAAATCGACAAAGGGAAGAGTCACATATTTCCTTGTCGGCAATGAATCTTGCAAAACTAAGAGTAGAAAAAAAAAAAAAAAAAAAGGAAAATGACACATTGTCTTGCCAACCAAGAAAAATTTGTCAGTTTCTAAGCAACATTTGTTATCATTTAATTAATAAATATTTCTCATTGAATGTACAATCCTTTCCTAGTTATTCTTCATAACAACACCCTGATGTAAGTCACCATTATGATTTGCATGCTGCAAGTGAGGAAGTTAATTTCTTCCCTGCCTCTTCCTGACACAAAAAGACACAGGGGCTTCCTCTCAGGCTTACTGTGCTCTTCATAGATGTAGCTGAGCACTCATCTCAGTGACTGGGCATGGCGTCTTAGCCAGGCGGCAAGGATTCAAAGGCAAAAGCAGACCAAGGTCATCCTGACAATGTGTCCATCACCGCTTTCTGGGGAAGCCTGGTGTGTACACACAAGAAGAATGTGGCCTAGACACAATCTAGGAAGGCTTCCTGAGACAAACACTCCTCACAGGCACATTGTCAATTGTCTCCGTTTTGAAATGTGTCCTTTGTTTTCAACTCCTGTAAGTCAATGGAATAAAAAGAAGGGCCCCTGAGCCTGCAAGGAAGATCCTGCAGGCATGAATATTTTCCTGGAATAGGTATATTTCTTGTTCACTGCTAAAGGAGAACTCTAGCGCAACAGGACCCAGCTGATTCTGCATTTGGGACTTTTTTTAGTAGTTAGCCTTTGGTAGTCACTATTTTGATGGAGTTTTGAATGCATATCACAATGTAACACATTGGGGTGTTTAAGTATGCGTTAGCACATTTAAAATATACACATATGCCCAACATAAAAAGCTGTGAGAAAGTCATCTAACCAAAAAAAATGGAATAAGATAAACAGAAAAAGAGTCTTTGCAGATGTACAAAGAAAGGTTTCCTGTATCGACTTCTTTCCTCAAGTAAAAACGATTTGCTTCTGATAGAGCAACTCCCTCCCTTTTTATTTATTCTTGAGTCTAAGTTGATGATATGCTTACCAGACTTGATTCTCTGCTTAAATCATGCTGACGTCTGGGCCAGAACTGCAAAGGTTGACACAGGGACTTAACAAAGACTATAAAACCAATACCTCATGGTTTGATAACCAAAGATGAACTCAAAAACAGAAACAGACCACAGAGGTGAAATACAAGAAGGTGTCTTAGACATTAAAACATGGTTCTTTCTCCTTTTCTTCTATTTCCCTGGTTTGTTTTGGTGATTGTGGCCTTTCTTTCCAGCCAAGAGGATTTACTATTTATAGAGGGAGACCAATTTAATGTTCGTAAAACGTTCTGAATAGACTTGTACAATGACTTCTCTGCTGTGGTAAGAAGAGTATATATCACTGCAAGGGCAGTAACCAACTTATTTCCCCCAATCTTTGCAAGGATTTGAATTAGCAGTGAAAGGCCTTCATCTTCCATGAACATTTCACCTCTCAGTCCAGGGAGGTGTGGTGAGATCTCCCTGTTCATCACATATGACAGCACTACTGATTATGGGTATTGGAAGTCAAATCCAGACCACGTTTCAGACCCAGATCCAAGCTTGGTATTCAGCTACCAAATTTAGCCTGCACAGTTTGGCTTTATTTACAATTCTACCACTGGTTTCTTTTAAGAAAATCATTGATCAGAATTATTTTATGTTCATAATTCTGTGCTGAGCAGAAGTACAAAAAGTGGAACAATATAAATGTGCTATAGGCATAATCCCACTGCTGCCAAAATTCAGGGCTTCCTAAGTGGCTCAGAGGTAAATAATTTGCCTGCAATACAGATCCCCTGGAGGAGGACATGGCAACACACTCCAGTATTCTTGCCTGGAGAATACCATGGACAAAGATTGGTGGGCTATAGTTTATGGTGTCACAAAGAGTCCAACATGACATAAAAACAATGCGCATAATAGAATAAAATTAGAGAACGAGAGCAGGGAAGAGTGCTTCAGATACTGTTGCTTGTCCACCAAAATTTGTTTTTCCCTTCTTCTTGTACACATTGTTGTATTTCACTTTCCCATCTGCTTTGTAGATATATATATGGGCGTGATTAAATCTCCAATAAAATTTAGGCATATGATGTATATCTTATGACCCTTGTGACTTACCACTGTAAACTTATATCTCTTTCATGTTTTTCTACTTTTAGCAACTGAATGCAATCCAGATGTGGAAAACCTGGATATGGGGTCAACCCAGGCTCAATTAGAGAAGCGCAAGTGTTTTCACCATGGATGGTGGAAAGGTGACATGGACCTCGTGCAGGTGTTTTTTTGGGAATATGAAATCCAACCCAGTCTCCCAGCCTAAGGCATCACCTTACTACTAGGTTACAGGAAAATAAAGTAATCTATTCTTAAAGCCACTGTATCTGTAAGGCATTTTGTTATAACTGAAAATTCTAATGTATAGCCAATTTTTAAAAAATCAATAATGTACTGTGATCTAGTAGAATTTATTCCAGTAATACAAGATTCAACCAATCAATGTAGGTAATCTGTCATCTTGACAGAATATAAAAGAGAAAAATATGATTATAATTATTGACATTAAAAGAATGATTGACAAATCCATGCCTTCTTATAGTAAATTTGTCAAGAAACAGGAATAGGAGAAAAAATTCTTCAAATTAATAAAAGACAAGAGCAAAGAACCTATGAAGAGTCACATCCTTAATGTTGAAGACTGGATACATTCTTCCAAAAATCAGGAACAAGGCAAGGATGCCTGCTATAAACACTTTTACTCAGTGCTAGACTGGGAGACCTAGTAATGACAATAAAGCAAGAAAAAAGGCAAGCATACTTTTTCAGTATTTCAGCAGAAGACATGATTGTGAGCAAAGAAGGGCTCTCTTCCATGTCACAGTCTTCTCCCAGTGTTCTCACAAGGTGAAAGGGTAAGGGGGTTCTGTGGGTCTCTTTTAGAAGAGTGTTAATCCCATTCCTGAGGGCTCCACCCACATGATATAATCAATCCCCAAAGGCCTCACCTCCTAACACCATCGCATTGGGGATTAGGATAGCAACATAGGAATTTGGGGGAGACGCAAATGTTCAGACCAGAGCAATAGCCGCTCTTGTTCTCTGCCTGGGGCTCTGACACTGAATCCAACCATGAACTTTGGAATCAAATGCATATGAGTTTGCATTTGCTCTGCAGCCTAACAGCTTCATGGTTCTGAGTTACTCACCCCTACACTGGTTTCCTGCAGCGTCACTTCTAAGACGAAATAAAGAATGCTCCCCTCCAAGTGTTTTTGAAGAACCTGAGATATTACATACAAACTTCCTGGAGTAGTACAGGTGCTGTTCTTTGTTCTTTAGGCCCTAAGTCATGCCTGACTCTTTGCAACCTCATGAACTACAGCCCGCCAGGCTCCTCTGTCCATGAGATTCTCCAGGCAAGATTATTAGGTGGGTTGCCATCTCCTTCTCCAAACCCAGGGATTGAACTGACATCTCCTGCATTGCAGGCAGATTCTTTACCATCTGAGCCACCAGGGAAGCCCTAATAAATATAAATAGCAAACTCTCCTGAAGCTGTCTGCCTGCCTGAGATCTCCACATGAACTCGCCTCTTTTCTTCTCTTTGCCCTGCTACATTCACCTGCTGGAAAGACCACAAAGCTTTTAGATACCTGACATCACTAAGGGTGAATTTCCTTCCCCAGCTACCCTCTCTTTCAGATGGACTGAACTCCTGACCATTTTCCATCTATCCATGTCACAAAGGAATGGCATCTTTCTTTGGAACTGTCACAATGATCTTAGGACTGCTGTTTTTGCTTGCTTGGTTTTTGTTTTCCTTTCCTCCAAACTTCTCTGCATCTGTATCAGAGATCGCCACCTTACCTGTAGGCACATTTACCCACTTCCCTGTGGCTCCCTGAGCTGATGGCGATGTGCTTGCCAAAGTGCTAGGACACATTTCCTTCGTTGGAAGAGTTGTTTATGGTAAGTGTTGTGGTTTTGTTTTTTTTTTTTTCGACCATCATGCACCATTTTGGCACATAAGAATATTCTAGGTCTCATTATGGACACTGACTGAATTTCTTACCCTTTGAATACCTGATTGAATATCTTTGCCCTTTGATGTGTAAAGTTCTTCCCTTTAAAGCAGAATACATTCCCCCTACCATTTGATTTGGGGCTTTTGTCTCGTGCCTTGCTTTGATCAATAGAATAAGAAGGAAGTGACAGTGTGTTCAAAGCTGAGACTTTGAGAAGCCTTGAGTATTCCTGCTTGCCCTCTCACACTTCTGCCATCCCTGTGAGAAGACAAACACACCTGGGCTGCTCTGCTCATCTCAGATGGATGACTAAAAATAACTAGAGAGAGGGCCAGTGAATCCCGGCAGTCCAGTGATTACTCTGCACTTCTAATGCAGGGGCGATGGTTCCATCCCTGGTTGGGAAACAAGATTTCACATGCCACAGGGAATGGCAAAAAAAAAAAAAAAAAGCACAAATGCAAAACCAGATAATGAATCCTTAAAACAACAACAACAACAATGGGAGTTCTGCCTCAGGAGAGTCAGCTGTTGTGCCTTCTCTGGAGAGTCAGCCTCCAGCCAGCTCACCCAATCATGACTGATACTGATAATACTGTTCCATAATGTGGTTTGGCCCCACTTCGTGTTACTATTAGGTGGTTTGTGAGTGCTTACTAAGTAAAGCTTCAGTCATGTCCGACTCTTTGTGACCCTATGGATCGTAGCCCACCAGGCTTCTCTGTCCATGGGATTCTCCAGGTAAGAATACTGGAGTGGGTTGCCATTCTCTCTGCCAGGGCATCTTTCCAACCTAGGGATCGAACCCACATCTCTTATGTCTCCTGCATTGGTGGGAGTGTTCTTGACCACAGGGGCCACCTGGGAAGCCCAATTGGTGGTTTATTTTATAGCAAAAATTAACTGATGCAAAGTACGGAGCAGATTCAGCATAACCTGCCAACTCTTCAGGATTTTGTACACTTTACATTATTACTGTTGACACTAATTTGGAAGAGAACTAAAAATTTTGCAAATATGATTGGATTTGGTAGACCAATGGGAAAACAAATCTGATTCCAATGGAGTTTTTTGATGGAAAGGATTTTTCCTAAATAGCCAAGTCTTTCTGTCTTGTCTTCTCCCTTTTCCCTCCACTCATGTCCCCTATCACACTTGGTTTCAGGAAGTGTGAATGGACATCACCTGAGGACGCATCTTCAGAACAGAATGAGTTCTTGAGGGCCTTCCTTAAAATGCAGATGTTTTCTGAAAGGCCAACCTGATTGAAGAGCCAAGAGGAGAAATGGACTCATCTGATATTCGCTGCCTTTCTCTGTATAATGTATCTGTGATTGTGGAACAATGAGGAAAATTGCTAAATCTTCGATTTTATTCTGCACACAATTTTTCGAGGTTACAGTGATCACCCAGGTTTCAGTATTTTACAGGAACTTGCAATAGAATACATTCAAAGTGAATTCTGAATGACTGAAAGCTACTTGTTCAGAAGAACTTAATTTATGATAAGACTCAGCACTTCAAAGTCAATCCTGTGTCTTTTATTATCCAGAGGCTACGGAATGAATCATTTTCTGTGGATTGCAGTTAAGTTCACATACTGCATACTTACACAGTTAAAATTACGAAGATCCAGGGTCTGCAACAGTCAGCACTAGAACCATGTTTTGTGTCACTCCATGGTAGTGTTATGCTCACGAAACTGCAGTGTTCTTTAGTTTTACATTTATGTGCCCAAATTACTAGGCACTTTCCTGTCTATCAAAATTTAACCCTGCTATACATCTTTCCTTACCTGTTTACCACACACTTTCTATTTTCACATGCTCTGCTTTTTTGCAGCTGATTTCCAACATTTCTGACACACGATGCTACAGCAAACCTGCTTTTGCGTGTGAACCGTGGCGTGCATATTGCATGCTTCAGGAGAGCATAAGGGAAGTCCTCAAGGGTCGCCCCACACCCTCTCCGCTCTCTCACCAAAGCCTGCTCTCTCCCTGCTGCAGATCAGAGCAGGTAGAGGAGAGGTGAGTAGAGTGACCCGGGAAGACTTTAACGTAGTTGCTATCATTTGCCCCTTCTACACCTGGATAAACGAGCCTAGTACAGAGTATGTACTTTTCCTCGAGTTACAATGCTAGTTTTTGCTAGAACCGTATGTGAAACCCAGTGGGTTTTAACTAAACATCCATATCCTTTCCCTCTTACTGCACTGCGGAAAAATCCAAAAATAATCTTTGAAATTAATACACATTTGACATTTAAATATTTTCTATTTTTAGTCCAACTATGCACCCAGTACATATTTTTAGCCCAATGTTGCAAAAGATGATTTTTCTACCACAGGGGGAAAAATGCATTTCAGATCTCATTTTTTCATCATTTCATTCACCATGCATTTGCCTTTCTTTGTACGGCTGTCTGCACAAGGGGAAAAACGATACTACTGTCCCCTTAACACCTGCTGAAGAAGGCTAATAAAATTAAGTAGTCGTTTCGGGCACAGGGCAGGGCACTTTTCACTGGGGCACGAAGGAAGACTATTGCAAGAGAAGGCACCGGTGTTTATAATGCCAGGGCGGAGGAGTGGTGGCTCAAGTGGCGTGAGCCTCATCTCGCCCGCACAACTTGCACACCTCCGCGTGCCCACAGCCGTGTGACTCCACATGGAGCACGAAGCCCCATGGAGATGGTGGGGCATTTTATATTTACTCATTTATCATATTTATTTGGCTGCACCAGGTCTCAGCTGTAGTATGTGGAGCCTTTTAATCACAGGGATTCCGTTGACCGGGGATCGAACCCAGGCCCCATGCATCGGGAGCGTGGAGTCCCAGTCCCCGGACTACCAGGTGGGGTGTTCAAAAGCAGGATTGAACTCACTGCTTTGGTGAATCTTTTGTTTTGTTTTGTTTTCCTTTTTTTTTTTTTTTTTTTTCTGCTTTGCTGAATCTTGAAATGCCTCTCGTTCAGTCAGGACGATAAAATTAAGGAGGCACCAAGACTCTGCACCTTGTGAGTCTGAAACTCCTCTCTGAGGCGGGGTAGCCAGGTGTGGGCTCACTGACAGATTGCTAAAATGCAAGCTCACAGGTTCATAGAGACGAAGAGGGACCCTTGAGGAAGTAATTAATGCCAAGCACTGAGAAACACAGCCTTAAATCCAGACTCTGCAGTTGCATGCTGTGGACCTCAGATAAGTCAGTGGACCTTGCAGATCGTCTGTGTCCTCCCCTAGGAGAGAACTCTGCTTTCCAGGCGTTTGTCTCATAAGACTGCCCCTGTAAGGACTCAACAGATGGCAGCCACCACCCAGCAACTGCTGGCCCTGTTTCGCCCTCCACATACTTGTGTTCCTGGGCATGTTTTAGAAAGGGACGCACGTGTGTGTGCTCAGTTGCTCATCATGTTTGATTCTTTTTGACCCCATGGACTGTAGCCCTTCAGGCTCCTCTGTCCACGTGATTCTCCAGGCATGAGTACTGGAGTGGGTTGTCATATCTTCCTTCCTTCCTGACCCAGGGATCAAACCCGTGTTTCCTGCCGTCTCCTGCATTGGCAGTAGGAATTTTTTTTAACCACTAGCACCACCTGGAAAGCCTCCTGAAAGGGCTGAGGGGTGCTTATAATAATCTCAAAGACATGATACTAGTATTTTATGACTCCACTATATCATAAAAGGAAGGAAAAAAAATATTGTCAGTGTCACTGGTATGGTTACAGTTGTTCAAAGATGAACTGAGGCATATGAAAAAAATTTAAGAATTTGAGCAAAGATCGATCTGAACCAGTTACTGTCTAGCACATAGAAAATGAGCTGTGAGGAGCAGTATAAAATGAGAAGACTTTCACAGGCAGAAGGGCGCAGGGACAAGGAGGTCGTGCAGGGTAGAAAAGCAGGCTGGTTACCGCAAAGCCCTTTCCTTAGGGAATGCGCTGTTGTCCAATCACTAAGCCGTGTGTGGCTCTTTGTGATCCCATGAACTTTAACATGACAGGCTCCTCTGTCCTCCACTGTTTCATGGAGTTTGTTCAGATTCATGTCCACTGAGTCGGTGATGTCATCCAACCATCCTTAGGGGTCGGCAGGGGTCTATCAGGCAGATGACCTCGCTAGCACTGCCCAGGTGATACTTGGTGGGCTGGTTTTAGATTCCATTGCTGCAATTAAACCTCAGTTTGAGCTTCCCTGATAGTTCAGTTGGTAAAGAATCTGCCTGCAATGCAGGAAACCCTGGTTTGATTCCTGGGTTGGGAAGATCTGCTGGAGAATGGATAGGCTACCCACTCTAGTGTTCTTGGGTTTCTCTTGTGACTCAGCTGGTAAAGAATCTGTCTGCGTGTGGGAGACCTGGGTTAGATCCCTGGGTTGGGAAGACCCCCTGGAGAAGGGAAAGGCTACCCACTCCAGTATTCTGGCCTAAAGAATTCCATGGACTGTATATCTATGGGGTCGCAAAGAGTTGGACATGACTGAACAACTTTCACTTTGGTGATGTGAGACTTTGCAAAAGAAACTCCATTCTGAGTCTTGTTTTGTTTTAACCAAATGATTAGATTCTTTCTGAGAGAGAAAAATAAAAAAATTGACTGGGATACACACACACACACACCCCACGCACAAATACACAGTGATGACATGAGTTTTCGTGGTTTCTTGGACAAGGGTCATATCCAGCTAATAATCTATTGGCTATCAAAGGCCAGTTCTGGACTTACTTTAAAAAGTGATACATGACAATGTATGGCAAAAACAATTAAATAAATAAATAAATAAAAAAAAAATTTAAAAAAAAGTGACAACTTTTATCTTCAACATCTTCTAATGAACATTCGTGTTCCTCATGTTTGAGAGGCCGGGGTGTGTTTGTTATGGCGACATACCTGGATGGAGCAGTAATTGCTTTCAGGTGAATAAAGGAAACCACCCAAGAGAGCTGGTGGCTAATAAGTGACCCCAGCTACAAGTTCTGAACCAGTCGTAAGCGACCCACCCCTGCATGTGTGTGACCTGAGACAAGACCCAGCTCACTGTCCTTCTGAGCCAGGATCACCAGATATACTACAAACTGGCCTGTCCTCGAGAAGAACCTGCCAGGACACAGAACCACGCCGACATCATCCACCACAAAGGAGATCTCTGCTAAAACTGCCACCACTTGTCTCTGTCTCGGGAATTCCTCTCTAAATGATTTCAAGCTCTTAGGAATCATGAAAGACAATAAGAAAATTCAAGTAAATTCCACGACTCCCCCAAACCCCATGGATATCCTGTGACAAGCCACCACATTCATTTCAGCATTCTCATATCAAAACAAAATAAATGTGTTATTTGGGGGTGGGAGGGACTTTCTATCCATAACCTTTTCTTTCCCAGATGTACAAAATTCAGCATTGTGGAATTTTTTGCTAACAAATGGAGATCAAGAGAAAAAAAATTAACTCAAGCTACTTTGAAAGGGAGGATTTGGCCAGGATACAGGTTGTTTTTCCCTTTTCAAGGGTTGCTTTCTCGGTTTTTATAGTGTAATGAGCAAAAAGGATTTTAAAGATCATCTACATAACAACACACCACATTGAATCCCCACCCCATTCTCAACAGACATCATTTTTCCTTTTTACACAAGTCTTTATTGTCCATCAAATGCTACCATGAAATCAGTCTGAGTAACAGCAGTTTTATAGACCACATTTTCACAAGTCACACCACTTCATGATTACATAGCAAAGACATTCACGATGCCAACCAATCTGTCAGCATTTAAATGAGGCATTTTGGGGGGAAAAAAAAAGTCAGACACAGTGTAAATGTGACTAATGCTGCAGTATTATAAGCCATGCTCTGATAGAAATGCAATGTACCTGTGTCCCGCATCAGTCATATGCTGTTTCTATTGATGAAGCAAGATTAATTCCTCAATATTACCTGTGCCAATGACCTTAATTTGACATATACCTGCCAAATTGAGCTCCTTCTTTTCTCCCTTTTAAACACCTGTATCCAGGCCTGACTGTGAAGAGATTTGACTTAGAGAACCGTGTTTTGAAAATAAGTGACATACTACTCAGAAAAGAATTTAGGAACCAGACAGATCTAAGTGGCAATATTCACTGTCATATAGTAAATATATGACTTAAGGCAACTCACCGAATCTCTTAAGAGCCTCAATTATGTCTTCTGTAAAATGGAAATAGTTATATCAACTTCCAAGTTGGATGTGTCTAAATTATATTATACTCTTAAAATGTCTGCACGCAGTAACTACATTCTTCATTTTGACTAGTCGCTTTTATACTTATCGCCACTTTCCATATTTTTAATGTATTTATTTTAGTGTGTTACCAAATTATATGGTAGCTTCATCAAATCCATGTGGAAAAGAGGAGACTGTGTAAGTAGATGGAGATGAAATGCCCACAGGGTCTTAATTCTCACTTTGTTAAAGAGATCTGATAACTCAGTGCTGTGTGTTTCCCAGCCAGATTTGCATTTTCACTTATTATTCAGCCCAAGGGCTAAAGTTCTTAGGGCGAAACCTCAGGCACAATCAGAAAACACAAAATCCCGATGGACATGCGGGAGAAGGGGTAAAGCTAGAGGAGACTTCGGCTCCCTCCCACTTTCCTGAAACCAGACCATATGGGCAGGCGCTGGCTCCATCCTCGAGTCGGGTCAGCCCTGCCAATACGAGATATTGAAACCACTGAGATTTCATCTGCCCGGTTGAATCAAAATTGAAAGGATCAGTTCAAACCAGATGGACCGAGAAACCACAATAATTGCCGAGGAGTATCTCTGTTTGAATTTAAAGAGCCCAGTGCCTGCAGGGTGTGAGGGACAGAACAATCCCTGGTACTACTCTCAGGCTTGCCAGTCACCACGAGGACCTAAACTCCACCTTGGAAGGGCCAGCCAGCTTGCTGCCTCATGCGGCTGGATTCACAGCTTCTGGGGCTGGACTTAACAGAGGGTTTAAGAGCTGGAGCAGAAAGGGAGAAATAGGAGATGGAATCCAGAGGGCAGTTGGGCCAACTGCTTTTTCAGGAGCATATAAGGTTCAGCACTGAAGAGATTAAATCCAAATACCAAGGTCATTGGCCAGAGATGGGAGAGGGGTCATTGAGTTATGATCCTGACAGAGAATCAGAGAGCTGGAATACCAGCAAGCAGCAGGTACGTACAGGATGCTATGTAGGTGGTTGCTACAATGCCCTGGGTGTCCACAGGTCTCCCTGCAGGGCTGTGGGTGCACGACCTCTGCTGAGCTGATGTCAGAGTCTAAGAAAGCATAAGCTCCTTCTGCATGGTCTCCTTTTCTGAGTGCAGAAAACGTGGCTCCAGAATAGGGACCTGAAACCTGGAAGTAAGGGCAGGCAGAAATAACTAAGAATCACTGAGCAGTGAGGAAGGATCACCATGGAATCCCTTGGACAGAACTAAAGCATCATGTCTGAGGGCAAGGAACCAGCCTGAGATCTTCTGTGGACCCAGTGTGTGTGTGTGTGTGTGTGTGTGTGTGTGTGTGTGTGTGTGCCAAATTCATAAGTCCTAATCCCTAGTGTGATGGTATTAAGAGCCGGGGCCTTTGGGAGGCAAATAGGGTTAGATTAGTTAATAAGGGAGCCTAATATTGGGTTAGTGTCCTTGTAAGAGGAAGTGAGAATAATCTGTCTCTCTCTGCACACATTGAGGATGCCCGTGAAGACACAGAGGGAAGAAGGCTATGGACCAGCTAGGAAGGACGACCAGCACTCAGCCCTGCTGACACGTCTCTGGTGGACTGACAGCTCCATATCTGTGACACAGAACGTCTGTTGTTTATGTCACCCAGTCTGGGGTATTTTGTTACAGCACCTGCAGCTGACGGAGATTGGATCATGGGTGAAGAACCAGCAGAAAAGAGCAGTTTGGTGGTGAGGGGGCTGGGCAGGAGGCCTGGGACTGAATCCACCTGTCTAGGGAGAAAGACCTGTACCTTCCCTGGGGGCAGGGAAGGCCTGAATGTAGAAGATGCAATGTCGAATGTAGAAGCTATTTCAAGGAGTCACCACAAAGCTACATGTTTACAGCATTGGGGCAGGGGAAGGCTCTGCCGCTTCTACCCGGGATGGGCTTGTTCAGTGAGGGTGAGACACCCTCAGTTCAAAGAGATCTGTGTGCACTGAATTAAAGCTTCTAAACAGAGAGCTATTTGAGGCCAGCCCACGAGGTTGGCTTCATCTGGGGAGAAATTGGAGCATCACCCCGCTGGACAAGGATAGAGTGGGACAAGAGGCCGTGCAGTGATGTGAAGGGAGGCACCCATCCCAGCCCACAGAGGCCAGCGTGGGGACCAGGACACCACCCCAGTAGACACGCAGGGGCTCTGGGGGCAGGGACAGAGGACAGCAGACGGGCAGTCGCAACAGCCCCACGTGAATTACCACCAGGAGCCTTGGAGGCAAGAAGGGGCTGAGGACCTGGAGCCGGTGGCAGAACTCAATGAGAGGGCAAATGAGGACATGCAGGTCAAAGGGAGAATTAAAGGTGACTTCCAGCCAGGAATAATCTTCCCTGTACACAGATGTCCATTCAGAGATGGAATCTCCAACGATGATTTCAGGAAAATAAGTACATTGATTAGGATCAAAAGGAATGTGCTTGATTGAAAATACAGATCATGTGCTTCATTTATTCATTTGTTCTTTCCCATATGTGGAGCCCCCACAATTTCGCAAGCTCCCGATCATCGTCTTATTTTAAATTTATAAAAAAATAAATAATTTTCAGGACTTCTCTGGTTGTACAGTGGATAAGAATTCACCTGCCAATGCAGGGGACACGGGTTCAATCCCTGGTCCAGGAAGATCCCACGTGCTGCAGAGCAACTGTTTCCATGTGCCTCAGCTCCCGCAGCCTAAGCGCCTAGAGCCTGTGTTCCACAGGAGATGCCATCGCGATGAGAAACCCATGCATTGCCATGGAGAGTAGCTCCCACTTGCCACAATCAGAGAAAGCCCGAGCATACCACCAAAGATCCAGCACAACCAAAAATGAAAGCAAATACATAAATAAAATTTCAAAAAATAGATAAAAAATGTGACACTCCAAGTTCAAGACACATGTTCTAACACTCGCAGATACCTAGGAACTGGCCTGGTGCAACTTAACAGTCCCATAATAAGCACATGGCATTTAGATTCTTTTATTCTAGGCTGCTGAAAACTTACCACTAAATGAATGTTTTTCATAAATTGCAAAACTGTAGTTCTCTAAATTTCACACTTTTTGTAAATGTCAAAAGAGATACATTGTTTCAAAATATCAGTAGATTTAGTGGAAAAGCCAGTATATAAATATATTTGTAGTTGGTGACTGTAAACTAATTGTTTCTAAGTTATGCAAAACCATTCAGTTTTTGTTTCAGATCTTTTACATATTTTGTTATTTTAATAAATTTCTAAATCTTCCATTTGTTGCCAGAAACTTTTCTTTATATCAGTGTTACTAAAGCAAGCTTTTGGTAAAAATCATTTAATTCAAATATCTGAGTATTTCTGTAATTACTCTCTGTAATATATCCTATTAATAGTATATGAATTTAGTGGATTTTTAAAATGAAATACTGTAGAAATCAGGAAGGCACTAAGTGATAACAAATAATGGAATATATCTGATGTAAATCATGTTATCCAAATCAAGTATCAGATTTCATATATTAAACCACATACCCATAATCATAAATTTAAGAGTGATAAATTTTATTACTTGATTTTAGAGATATCAGCTGAAACTTACTGTTGTTCATTTGGCTACATTTTCCTCTATTAAATCATTCTCCTAACATTTACTATCTATGGTATGTAGCATTTCAAAAGTAGTATTGTATTATTCTAGTTTTTGCCAAGAGTAGGTTTTCTGCTACCTTTGCTGAATCAAAGCTAGATGATATGAATGTACAAAATGTAAGCCACGTGATTTCATTCTCATCTCATGTATATGTACACACACACATATATATATGTGTGTGTGTGTGTGTGTGTGTGTGTGTGTATGATGGTGTACTCAAGAGTCTCTTAAATCTTTGAGGAGAGAACCTCTCCTGAGCCCATGTTACTGGCTCTTCCACCACTTGCATTATGGTGACCCTCCCTCTCCCCTTTAGTGAAGTGCTTGCTGAATACCTTGCTGTATATATTTCTAACATGCAGGTCCCATTGTCAAAATCAGGTGAACTTGGTAGGGTGTTTATCAAGAGCAGCTAACCATTAGGTAACCAAGAGAATGAATACAAAATATGATAAAGTAGGAAACTAAAATAACAATAATTTGCCCTAAGTCAAAGATGTAATATGAAGCCAAATCTTAGAGACAGAGGCTTCAACATACAGTGACTTTGGGCCAGGAAGTAGAGGCAACCTACTGAGGCAAACTGCACGAGACTGACAGCAGGACATCCTGAGGACCCCTGAGGCTGCAGCGGCTGTTGAAAATGACGCGTGTCTGTCTTCCTTGAGCCATCCAAACGGGTGATAACTGTAACTTGCCTGCTTCCACTTGGTTCCTTCTCACTAAGGTGTCGGGGCACGTAACTCATTTCCTGTTTGTAAAAAGGAAAGTCATCACTTTGGCCATTTCAGCAGCTTTCAGTGACCTCGTACAATTTCATCTGATGACAGGGAGAGGAACGTCCTTGTGAAGGAGACACACCTTTGTCTAAGTGCCTCTGACAGTTTCTCTTTATCATCAGCCAGAACCAGGTCCCATGGACACCCTCCACTGTGGCAAGCAAAAGGAAGAATCTATTTTCGAACCTCTGTCCCAAGAGGAATTTCTATCAGCAGGAAAGAAAACCAAAGGAAGGGATGTTCATCAGAAACCCAAAGTCTCCCCCACACCCAAGTGAACAGCCTTGTGGTGGGACAGGAATGAATGAGAAGTCCTCTGTAGGAAGGGCAGCAAATGGACAGGGACGGAAAGTCAGAAACCACGGCTCAGAGAAAGAGGGGGCTTGTTCTCTCTTGAGAACTCAGCATCCCTTATCCTCTGCTTCCTTTCTGCTTGGTCTCTAAGAGCTTGCAGAGAGATTGCATGTTTACTTCACTACCTTCTTGTGCCAAGAGGATGTCCTTTGTATATTTCTCTATAAGGTAGCTGATCTTCTTGGCCAGCCCCCACCCTGAAAAGTGCATAAGCAAACTACAAAGCTTAGGCCAATCCTGCTTTAAATTGCATCTGCTTTACTGACATCATTTGATGTAGGTTGTCGATTCTGGCGAAGGTTCTGTCTGCGAGCCCACCCTCCTCTCCCAAGCTCTTCTCCAGGAGGGTGTCAGGGGCCCACACAATGCTGCACTGCCTCTGTTGTCACCGATCCCATGACACGATGCTTCTGATCTTGGCTTTCCCTCTGCGGACCTTGACTCTCACCCCATCTCCGCTTTATCTCAGGGGATCAGAAATGTACTTGCCTTTTTTGACTGGGGTGCCAGTCTGAGAACTCCAGGAGCACTAATAGAGATGAGATGACATCAGCAGGAGACTGATTGAGGGGTTTTTCTGTGCAGGGTCAAAGAAGAGGGAACTGGCCAGGACAGCCTTCTGCCCTGCTGCAGGGGTCATACCTGTGCAAGAAGAGTGAGAAGAAAAATGTGAGTAGGAAGGGCCTCTGCACACTGAGCTCTGAGGAATCTCAACAACAGCCGGGCGAGTCCCCAGACGTAAATGGCTACAAAAGGCTGCCATGTCAACGGGAAGCTGTCAGCACTAGTGTTCCCACTGTGCTTGGTCAAGGGCCAGAAACAAGTAGAAGGAGCCTGGCTCAGCACTCGTTGGGCAGTGAGTACAGGTCCTCATTCATTTCTGCTGCCTGCAGTAGGTTTTCTCAAGATCCAAACGTCCGACATTCACAGTGACCACATGATCCATATCAGACTTGAAAAGTCAAAGTCGCTCAGTCGTGTCCGACTCTTTGTGACCCCATGGACTATACAGTCCATGGAATTCTCCAGGCCAGAATACTGGAGTGGGTAGCCTTTCCCTTCTCCAGGGGATCGTCCCAACCCAAGGATTGAATCCAGGTCGCCTGCATTGCAGGCGGATTCTTTACCAGCTGAGCCACAAGGGAAGCCCAAGAATACTGGAGTGGGTAGCCTATCCCTTCTCCAGCAGATCTTCCCAACCCAGGAATCAAACTGGGGTCTGTCACATTGCAGGCAGATTCTTTATCAACTGAGCTCTTGGGGAAGCCCATATCAGAGTGCAATGAGTTCTTTTCCTAAAGTCTGAGTCAGTCAGTCTTCAATAGTATCACACACAGGCTCTCTACCGCCCAGTCTCAGGATCACACCAAACTCAGCCCACACATCTTCCAATCTCCCGTCACTGAGTGCACATATTACCAGGTTCCGTGTGGAGACACACAAGCCCAACAAGCTCTGTTGACTTGAGTGAATCCTGTTTCTCGCTGGTAAAGACTTAACTTCCAGTGACCCCCAGAGGCAGTTGTCCTCTTGGTGGGGGCTCAGCGGTGCAGGCTGCATCTCAAGTCAGTCCGTGCCCCAGGGGTTACCATGGTAGAAAAGTGCCCGAGAGGGTCTCCAGCTTGGAAGGGGCACCTGCTACTTGTCCTCACACTGTATCTTCCAGGACTGGTCAAATAACTGGTGTGGAAACAGGGGCAAAAGAGGCACCTCTGTCCTCGGGAGGAGATGAGAACTGGTTACAGCGTGGAGGACTTTACCCTAGACTCAGCCAACTGCAGGATTCAGTTCACCTCGAGACAACCCTACAGATCTTAAACGTGAGCCCGTTAAGAAAGCGACACTGACATCTCTGCACCACTGTGTGTGAAACTGATAACTAGTGGGAGGTTGCTATATGGCACAGGGATCCCAGCCTGGTGGTCTGTGACGACCTAGTGGGACTGAATGGGGGCATGGGGAGGGAGGCCCACAAGGGAAGGGGATTATAAATATACATAATTATGACTGATTCACATTGATGTATGGCAGAGACCACCACAACATTGTAAAGTGATTATCCTCCAATTATTAATAAAAATGGAAGTCCTGAGGAAATCATACCCTGCAGACTATGATAAGCCCAGGTGTTCTAGAACATGATCAAAATTTCTAGAAACACCTGTCCTGCTGGTGTTAGAAGTAGGGAAGTGTGTGCAGTGGGGATGGGGGGGTAGTGAGCTTCAGGGCAAACAGCATGCACTTATAAAGATCATGCAAAAAATATTATCGACATACTAAAAGGAACAAAACTTTCCATCCTAAGCGCTTACTCTGTACAAAAATATTTTCATACACTTGTCCTGCTTTTAATTTTGCAAAAGCTAATTGGTATTTTTACAGTCAAAACACTTTTCCAAAGAGCCCCACTGCTAATGGTGATGAAAGTGGAGGAAAGTGCTCTGTTAGGAAAACCAAGCATATGTTTCATATATTTTTTTTAAAAATCCTAAATATATCTTTTTCCATCCAGTCCCCCAAAGAAAAAGAGGTGAGAAAACTAACAGCGTACCTGGTGAATGGCTGATTACGCAGTCTGCTCTCCACACATCCTGGGGGTGACTCTTACTCTCCCACTTGGATGGAAAGCGCACCCCAGTTAGTCTGAGAAACCAGGACAAACCCCCTCCCCGACGTCAGCACCTCCTCCTGCCACCCTCCAGCATCATCAGCACCTCACAGCACCGATTTCCTGACTGCTTTACAAGCTGCTGTCAGGAATTTAGTACCTTAAGGGTGACTTCAACACCTTGCTTTCATGTTTTATGGTTTTTTTCCAGGTTTACAGTCATCACACAGCTGCAGAAAATGGCTACAAATCAGGTGAATGACTTAGAGCACTGCAGGGAAGGGGAGAAGGTATCCGCGCCTTGCCACTGTACCATGTGATCTCAGATACAGGTAAACTTTTATTAAAACAATAAGTAACAATTTGGCCGGCAGGAGGAAGCATATTCTGCTTTCTCTGTTGATGACCATAAATAAAATGAATGAATCTTCCCCTCGGTGCGGTTGGAGGGGATGTGGTGATGGCCCAGCCCTTTACTCAGTGGGGAGGACGAGGAGGCAGTAGCCAGCTGGGCTCAGTGAGGCTCCAGCTTCAACACTGCCTCCAGTAGGGAAAGATGCTCCTCCTTCTCCAGGGATGGGCGGTCCTCTTAACAAACACAGCGAGAGAGAGTTTCAAGTCAATGTTTCCCCTGCAGTGCTGGTAGAAATGTTACCTTGAATAATTTATATGTTCTCATTTCACTGTCTCCAGTACTCTTGCCTGGAAAATCCCATGGACAGAGGAGCCTGGTAGGCTGCAGTCCATGGGGTCGCTAAGAGTCGGACAAGACTGACGCAACTTAGCAGCAGCAGCATTTCGCTGTCTTACCTGTAGAGTATCAGAAATCCTTTATGTAAAGAAATTGGGATTCAGACATGACCAAGCACACAGAGAGGGGGAATCTGGTGGAGCAGGTTCAGGCGGGCTCATTTGCCTGAGGATTTAAGAGCTCCTAGGGGAGAAATTCTGAAGGAAGGAGCCAGACATAAAATATTCTGAGGGAAAAGGCAATTCTGAGTTCAGCATGATATCCACCACTTGAATGTATAATATTGCCAAAGCGCTGTCTGAAGGCACATGCTCTGTAGAAAAAATGCAGAGCTACTTCAGTCAAAACTCTAGAGCCACATGTTGATAAAAGAAGAGAGTGAACCAGGTCCCTCTGTGCAAGTGTGCAAGCTAGAGCAGAGGTCCCTAACCCCCGTTCATGGACCAGTCTGTGGTCTATGGTACCAAGCCATGGTCTGTTAGGAACCAGGCCGTGCAGCAGGAGATGAGAGGCAGATGCGCGAGTGAAGCCTCTCCCCATTATCCCCTGAGCTCAAGGAAACAAGCTTAGGGCTCCCACTGATCCTGCATCAGGGTGAGCTGTACTATTATTTTATTATGTATCACAATGTAACAATAATAGAAATAAAGTGCACAGTAAATGTAGGAGGATTGACTCATCCCCAAACCGTCTCCTCCCCCTTGGTCCACAGAAAAGTCATCTTCATGAATCCAGTCCCTCATGCCGAAAAGGTTAGGGACTGCTGAGCTAAAGTAAAGATACCTGGTGGTTGGGGGGGTTCTCGAGTCCAGCAGGGCACTGCCAAGGTGAAGGGGACCAGGACATGAGTCGACAGACAGGGTGGGACAGTCACGGAGCTGCTGTCTAGATGGGGATGCATGAGTAGTGAACACAAGGAAGCAGAGCCATTGTTGCAAACTGTTCAGGTTCTCGGAGGGAAAAGCAAGGCTGTGAGAAGAGGAACCATTTCTGCTGGTGTTCACGGGGTGAAGAATCAGGAAATGCTTCTGAGGATGTGACACTGATGCCTGGACCTGGTGAGTGAGTAGCAGCTTGCAGTGTAAAGCATGAAAAGAAGAGCTTTTGGGGTAGAAGCAGAACAGTTTGCAAAGTTCTGGGGCCGAGGAGCCCCTCCTGTGTAGTCAGGTTTTCTCTTTCCCCCCTCTTTCTGCTCCTTTCCTTGCTCCCCTCACAGGAATTGGCTGAAGGGTCCTCCGGGAGAGGACCATGATGGACCACAGTCCCACCTGAATCCACAGCACAGGGGGCTTTGGGGCAGCCCTGACTGTGTGTATGTATTACTCTCCTATGGCTGCTGTGACAAATTACCACAAACCCTAGTGGCAAAAAGCCAACCCACATTCATCCTTAGAATTCTGGAAATCAGAAATTGGAAATCAAGCTGTCAGCACACTGTGTTCCTTAGGAAGGACTCCAACATCTTAAGGTATTCTAGAAAAACACATACCATACAAAAGCGAGTAGAAATATATATTTAACATTTACATGATAATGATATAACCGATACCTGTGAGTTTACCATCAGCTTTTCTAATTGCCACCAGATTCAAAATCTCTTATTTGTATTTTTCATAATGCCCCTCCCTCTCTCCTAACCTGAAATAATTACCACCTCTATTTGTGTTAATCCCTTCCTTAATTTTCCTTAAAGATTTATTGCCCAAATAAATAATTGTATAGTTAAAATGATCTTAGTAATGTCCAAGGTTTCAACCTTTATACAAATGGAACCAGAAATATGTGCATCATTCTTTGCTTTGTTTCAGCTGACATTACGTTTTCTCCACATATCTCTCTCTACTGATGCATCTCTGAAGCTGATTAACTATCACTCTGTTAGTCTAGATTCCATCATACTACAAGTCCACAACTTACACATTTGATAGACATTTGGGTGGTGCTTTTCCAATTGTTTGCTGTTAAAAACAATGCATTCATTATGCATTTACATGTCTTAATTCTCTTGAGCTAAGGGTTTTCTAGGGTGTCTATGTAGAAGGAGAATTTCTGGATCTAGTACATAGAGTTCTGCAGCTTTACTGTGTCCTGGAGAGAAACTAGTTTATCTGTCACCCTGTATCTCCCCAACACTTAATATTATCACGCTACACCCCTCATCCAATCCCCTAGGTGTTAAATAGTAACACATTCAGGATTTGAATTCACATTTTCATGATTACTAATGAAGTTGAACACCTTTTCATACATTTATTCATGATTTGTGTTGACTTTTATATGAAATAGCTGTATTTTCCCCTATTTTTCCACTGAGTTTTGTCTTTTCTATGTCTCAAGTCATAGAAAAAATTAAAAATCCATTGTGATAATAAACTTCTTTGGTTACATGTGTCCTCATGATTTTCTCCCAAGTAAGAGCCTGCCTTTCAAGTGTTTTGATGAAGAAAGTTTCTTAATTTTAATGTAATGAGATACATTTTGTATTTCCTTTATGGCTTAGTATCATATACAGCTGGTTTGTATATGTGTTGAGAGTTAAGGATGCAAGCTGATTTGCTTTTCATTCAAATAACTGATTATCTCTGCACTGTTTGTTCAAAACTTTACACTTTCACCACTCTCCAGCACCAGCTCTGAAAAATATCACTATGTGTATGATAGAGTTTACTGGGTGTTGGTCTACCTTGTTTCATTCATCTGTATGTCAGCATTAACATTAATTAATGAAGCAATTAATGTTGCCTTATATTATAAATCAATACTGCGAGTGGAAACAAAACATCCCTTTTGTTCCAGCTATTTAGTTTTCAGGAGAACCAGACACAGGAATTTAAAGCAGAGACATTACTTTGCTAACAAAGGTCCGTCTAGTCAAGGCTATGGTTTGTCCAGTAGTCATGTATGGATGTTGAGTTGGACTATAAAGAAAACTAAAGAATTGATGCTTTTGAACTGTGATATTGGAGAAGACTCTTGAGAGTCGCTTGGACTGCAAGGAGATCCAACAAGTCCATCCTAAAGGAGATCAGTGCTGGATATTCATTGGAAGGACTGATGTTGAAGCTCAAACTCCAAAACTTTGGCCACCTGATGCAAAGAGCTAACTCATTAGAAAAGACCCAGATGCTCGGAAAGATTGAGGGCAGGATGAGAAGGGGATGACAGAGGATGAAATGGTTGGACAGCATCACAGACTCAATGGACATGGGTTTGGGTGGACTCCAGGAGTTGGTGATGGACAGGGAGGCTTGGCATGCTGCAGTTCATGGGGTTGCAAAGAGTAGGACAAAACTGAGTGACTGAACTGAACCTAACTGAATAGAATAATATGATTATCTAGGCATGGGTTACAGAAAAGGGTAAAAACAATTGCCTAGGCCTTGAATTATCCCATGCCAATGGCTCAATAAACCATTTACTTAGTCGTGTATCTTCATGGTGACATTATACTGCATGTTTTTGTGGACAGAAAAATACTTTTTTTTTTTTTGAGAGTAGAAAACATAATATAGAGACAGAAGAATTCCTATGATGCAACTTGCTTATGGTTAAAAAAAATCAAACACCTATTTTTGTCATGAATGTTTTAGTTGCAAAGCACTCCTGGGAAATAGATGGCACATGCAAATTCAAGAATGGAGAGGATCTTTACTACCAAGTCTCTTGTTTATAAAAATAGAGGCAGTTTTTTATAATTCCTATTATCCTCACAGACGGTGAGTGGGCTGTTGTGAAACCATGAAGGGAGCGTCCACCCACACATGGGCATAGAGCTCTCTGCCCAGCCTCTCCACACCCACAGTCTATAGGCTGCAGAGAGAGAGCTAACACTCGCTGAGTCAGATTCTATGTGTTAAGAATAGTGTGAGATGCTTTACATATGTTATTTCATTTCCTCTTCATCACTCCAATCAATCTTTATTCCCATTTCAGAGGTGATCTAAGTAGGTTTGAAGAGGTTGACTTTTCCAAACCTCAGACTTGACTTGTTTAGGATCTTAGCCTACAAACTTGGTGGCTTAAGGCAACAGAAATGTATCTCCGCACAGTTCTGCAGCTCCGAAATATGACTTCAAGTTGTCAGCAGGGCAACATTCGCTCTGAACCTGCAGGGGAACATCCTTGCTTGCTTCTTCCTAATTTCTGCTGTCACTGGCGATCTTCAGTATTCCTGGGATTGAAACCACATCACTCAGTCCCTCTCTTCTCCATCACATGGCATCCTTCTCTTGTGTCTCTGTATGCCAATGCCCGTCTTCTCAGAGGGAAGCCATTGGATCAGTGCCTACCCTAATTGAGTGTGTCCCAATTAGCTTAACTTGATGACATCTATAGCAACTCTATTTCTGAGTAAGCTCACAATCACAATACAGAGGTGGAAGACTTCTTTTGGGGAAAAACAATTAAAGCAGCCATAGCAAGTAAGTAAATGACCTTTTTCTTTATCCTGAGTGTGAATCAGATAGTTTCAGAGATATTTTTATAGTGAACTATGAGATAATATGCATTTGTTTCCTCATTTCTATGAGAAGCAGGAAAGTGAAAGGAACTATATCCTTTCAAATAGCCAATCACCTCAAAAATGACTAATGTGAGAATTATATAATGCCAATTTAGAAAAGTCCAAAAATTTAAGACGGCAATGCTATCGTTGGGAAAATAACTTGTAGTGGTAATTTTTTATAGGCAAACTTAAAGAACTGTAATCCACAACAACCTTAATAGGGAAGAACAATGTGTTATAATTCTCTCCACAAAGTTAATATGATGCTAACATTAATAGACTAGCTTCTAGAAATGAAGTGGGATGGCTCAGCAGGTAAAGAATCTGCCCGCAATCCAGAAGACACAGGAGATGTGAGTTCAATCCCTGAGTCAAGAAGATCCCCTGGAGAAGGAAATGGAAACACACTCCAGTATTCTTGCCTGGGAAATCCCGTGGACAGAGGAGCCTGGCAGGCTACTATCCATAGGGTCACAGAGTCGGACACAACTGAGCAACTAAGCACAAGCCCTCAGCTGAGTAAACCATATTGGGAGTAATATGCTCTTCTTGTAATAAACATTCTGTCAAAAATAGGCTAAGCTGGTACAACAAGTGGATGCAGACATGTACATCTCAAGCACAACAAAAATTTACTCTCCATCAGGTAACAAGACAGAGTGCTGTAGGCTGAATATGCATGCCCTCCCATTCATATATTGAAGCCCTAACCCCTACTTACGGTGGCATTTGAAGATGGGGCCTTTTGGAGGTAATTTGGCTTAGATGAGGCCGTAATGATGTGGTCTGATGACAGAATTACTGAATTAGTGTGCCTTTATAAGAAGAGGAAGAGAGTTTAGGCCTCTCTCTCCTCCCACAATTGGGAGGACATGTGAGAAAGCAACCATCTGCAGACCAGGAAGAAAATACTCACCAGGAACCAAATCCTGCTGACCCTTGATTTTGGATTTTCCAGCCTCCAATGCTGTGAGATAATATATTTCTGATGTTTAAGCCAGTTGGGCTACTGTATTTTGTTATGACATCCTGAGCCAACTAAGATACAGAGGTAAGAAGAGCAAAGAGCCAATACCCAGCTCTGCTTCACGTGGACCCAGGGACTTTTGTTCATGTTACTCTATTTTTCCAGGACTGTCGAAATATTGTTCATGATCAGAGCAGAGATTTTTCATTGCTCTCCAGAATCTATCCTTCCTTTATTACTTTATTAGTATAATTCTACATATTTCAGCAAGGCAGGGATCACTCAGCTACCAACTCCACATCCAAGGTCTGAGCCAACGTTGTACCAATTTTAGTAGAAGTGACTCTGTGTCTGTGTCTTAAAAAAAAAAAGAAGGCTTCCTTTTCTCTGCTAGAATGTGGATGTGGTTTCGGTGAGTCAGCTTTAACCATGCAAACTTCAACACTTTAATAATAAGGAGATCAATTAAGTAGAGAACAGTAAAGAGTCATCTTTGAGAAAAAAGGGCATCAGAAAATTAATCACCATATGCTCTCAGAAAAGAGATCGTGTTTATTTTCAAATCATTTCAAAGACAGACAAAAAACTAGTTCTCTACTTGGCCACCTCCTTCAAGTTATGATCTTACATCGTTCTGAGTGGACACTTTCTTCCAACAACTGGAAAAATGAAAAAAGTCAATCGAAGGCTGAATCATAGGGGCTTTATGACTTCCTCTATCTTCATTTTTACAAAAGAATTTTCAAAACTGAACTCAAAAGTGAAATAAGCCAATGTTGCTTGTTGCAAAAAAAGAAAATTTCCTCCTTTCATTCTGAAAAATAATTCATATTTATGGGGGAAATTTTAAAAAGAGAGAGAGAGAGAAGAAACCAAATCTTAGTCAAATATATAGAAAAGCTACATGAGACCAGGCTAAGAGGCAATAGTGACTATTCAGCTTATGCTTGACTTCCTAGGATGAGAAACTATTCTGAAAGGACACAATTCCAATTCTCCCTCAGGGTTGAAAAGTAGCTTTTATATTAGTTTTCCCATGAAAACTTTTCATATCTGAGAAGGCATGGTACACCTGTCCTTTCTAATCAGGTAGCTGGGAAATGCTGATGATCTCAGCTAACATTTCCCTGCAGCCACAGCCCGGGGGATTAGCTCTGAAGCGCTTCAAGGACTCAGCAGTCAGGCTGACTTTGACCATCCTGGGTGGAGAAGGGCCACCTGATGAGAATGGGGACTCCACCAAGACAGATCCTCTCTCCCTCACCCTAGTTCTCCACATCCAGACACAATTAAGTCCTAGATCCAGAGTCCCACTTGAGGACAAATGTCTGTCACTCTTCAGTGAGGCTTTTTGCTGCCTACAAATACTACAAAAAGAATGTCAGAATCTTAGCTTTCCATGGAAATGGAACAGAAATGATAGAAAGGAGAAGAGGCATTGAAATGTGGCAATTAAGGCAATTATATGCTGCTATTAACCATTTAAATAGCTATCCTTTTGACATTTATATTCTTATTCACAGATAGCCCTGCTAAAACTCTGTTTTAAGTTTAGGTCTGCGATGATGTCTAAGAAAAGGTACTCACTAGTTGACTTACTGTTGACTCATCACTAGTTGCCCCCAGAATGTAGTGACTTAAACCAGCCATTTTATTTTACTCTATTTTTTTTTTAGCTTAAAACAATGATTTATTATTTTCCATGATACTGTGGTTTGACTCTGTGATTCTTCTGGTGATCTCAGTTGGGGTCACTAATCTGGCTGGATTTAGAGTGTAACTAGGCAGAGCTGGAAAATCCCAGAAGGTCTTGCTCCCATGTTTGGTTCCTTGGTGCTGAATGTTGAGTGGGAGTGCCTCAGTTCTCATTCCTGCTGCTTCGCTTTAGGAGGACAGACTGAACTTCAGAGCATGTGGCTGTTTTCTGAGAATGAAAACTGCCAGCCCTCCCAAAAACCAGAACCAGAACTAGCTCAGCATTTCTTCTAATACATTTTCTTGGTCAAACAAGCCTGAAGGCCAGACTGGATTCAAGAAGATGAGAAACAGATAGTCCATCTCTTGATGGAAAGAGTGGCAAAGAATTTGCTGCCCCTTAATCTACAATAGTAGCATGGTGCCTTAATTTTCACTGGATGTTTGCTTTCCGCCTTCCCTGTTTATCCCTTATGCTTCTTCCTTTCAGTTCAGTTCAGTCGCTCAGTCTTGTCTGCTCTTTGAGACCCCATGGACAATAGCACACCAGGCCTCCTTGTCCATCACCATCTCCTGGAGTTTACTCAAACTCATGTCCATTGAGTTGGTGATGCCATCCAACTATCTCACCCTCTGTCAGCCCCTTGTCCTCCCACTTTCAATTTTTCCCTTCCTTTACTTTTTACCTTTTTCTGTTTTACTGATTTAAATTTCTGTTATTTTGATACAGGATAGATTTTAGAGAATTAATCTTTTTTTTTTTTTTTTGACAAGAACTTTCACAGGCTGTCCTTATGTAGAATCTTTCACTGTGGCAGTTACATCCAGGGGAGGGCACACCAAGCCCACCTTTCCAAGGAGACACTTCAAAAGATTTGTAGACATCTTTTAAATGATCAGTCATTTTCAATGATGATCTTTCATGAAACAGATATTCCATCTTTGCCTACATTTTACTCTTTTTCTTAAGTCATCTGGCCCTGGTCCAAGAAAAAAAAATGAGGTTAACTCATTTGTCAGAAACCTTATGATCCACAAAAATTTCACTCCCTTCTTCCTGCACACATATTTGTACAAAAACCTTTTCATAGGATTGAAAGTAGAAAAAGTAAAAAAAAAAAAAAAAGAGCAATTAGCAAATTTCTAAAAGCTCACAACTTTTTTTCCATTTCTTTGTGTCTGATCATTATAATGTGATCTTTCCCTGGTTAAAATATGACCTAAGCAAAACACCTAATGTTTATCTTTCCAGAGTCTATGCTAAGAGAACAAGAGAAAAACACACTTGAAAAGGTGGTGTGTATTTATTTGCCAAGTTATATCTATTAGAGCAGTTTAAAAGGTGAGATCTGCTGGGCTTAAGGCATGCCTTGTCTCCATCCGAGTCATTTTTACATCTGTCAATGGGAGAGTCTAAGCCCTACCCTTTCCAGCTCACAGGGTGCTCCGGAGAGTGGGACACAAAGTGGAGAGTGAACTTCAGAGCAGCCAGTGTCTGCCCCAAGACAAAGATTTATTTCCTTACCGCGCTGATGACAGTCCACAGACAGATGTATGCTTTGATTTCCAATTGGATTCTCATTTTACCAAACACAGAATTGTCCTAAAATCTATTATTCGATTCTGGAATCTTCAAAACTCCTTCTAAGAATTCATTCTCCAATTCTCACCTTTCTTCCATTTTACAAGTGAGTGATTAGAGCCTGCCATGGGTGATGTGGTGTGCATGACGTGCAAGAGCCACATGGTGAGTTATGGAATCTTGTGCTGGAGAATGAAGGGAGGGGCAGGGTGAGAAGAGTCCCAAAGGAACAGCAAGCATTCCTCCAAATTTCTGCTTCTGTACAACTGAAAGTATTTTAAAATTCCACAGGATGTCTCCTGTATTTTCCTATATTTAAAATTTTTATTATAAATTTTATAACTGCAAAAGAAGCAGTGTCCAGTATATTAAACTATAATAAACTGGGGTACTTTAAAATAAGATGATTGTCTCACTCTAAAAGGGATCGATGGAACCTAAATACCATAGGCATTTGTCAACTAACAAACTCTTCCTTATCAGGCCAATATTTTACCTGTTCTATTTCCCTTGGGGCTGGTATTTTACATCTACTTTTCACAAAAATCTTATCTTAGTTACAATATGCTTTTGTGATCTTTATTATGCTTTTTGTGATTTTATTGACACTCCCTCTTATAGTTCAGTAAAAATATATACGAGAATTAAAATTAAAATTTACACTTCCTTATAACCATGGGCATAGATGTTTAAAAATTTATTCCAGTTGAATTATTATTAGAAATATTAGTAATATGCAAGTGAACAGTAAAGCATAAAGGTACTAAAATTTTATGAGTAATTATTAACATAAAAAGTAAACTTCTATTACAAAAGCATCTCTTAATGAGATGGATTGGGTTGGGGGACAATTAGATGCTTTAATTAAAAGAACTACTGAGTTGTGCCTGCTCTAGTGCCTCACTGGGTTAAACTCACATGAGATTCATGATTTTCTCTTAAAAAATATGAAAAGGGGATTATGAACAGGGGAAGCTCCAGAGTAAAATCTCCCTTTCAGGTCCAGCCTTGGGTAGATCAACTAAGGAAAGAAGAGTATGAATGTTGACTATCTGGAAAGTGACTCCCTTAAACCACTCAGGTGTATTCCTTGCAAATGCTCACATTCAAATGCCTGTTTGCAGGAGGTTGCAGTGGGAAACCCGATGGGAGGAATATCTGATCAAACTCCTTGGAGACATGGGCCAGGCTGGGGATTCTGAGGACCAGGCTGGGCAGGGTTTTGGGGTCTGCAAAGGGTCCACCGGAGGTCACTCAGGGCAGCACTACAGGGCAAAAGGTCAGCATGAGAAAGGGCAGGTTCAGTGTCCCTAAACCAGGGCCAGGCGAGAGGCAAACGCAGAAGCCACGAAAACAAAGGGTACCCTCGAAAATCACACGGAAAGAGCTCATGAGAAAGGGTAGGAGGGGTATGGTGCACAGTGAGGAAGCTGCTTATAAAAGGGTCGATCCTTCCTACGACACAGAGACACACAGTCCACACAAGGTCTGAAACCACATCCCCAGCTCCGCCTCAATCCAAGCGATTCTACCTGAAAGTTTCAGGAGCTACAACCTAATAATTTAAGAGAAGGTGTGCTTTTGGTTAATTTTATTGCCAACTTGGACAGATACATGGTGCCCAGAAGTTTGATCAAACTCTAGACTGGATATCGCTGTCAGTCGTTTTTTAGATGATGCAATTGGCATTTAAATATACAGACTGTGACTAAATTAAATCACCCTCTATCATGTGGGTGGGCCTTGTCCAATCAGCTGATGGACTAAAGAATCAAGAAAGGGGTTTCCCAGAGAAGAAATTACCTTCAAGAATGTAATACAGACAGAGCTGAGCTCCCTGTGCTATACAACAGCTTCCCATTAGCTATCTATTTTCCCTGTGATAGTGTATGTATGTGTACCCCAATTTGCTTCCTGCTTCCCTCCCCTCCTGTGTTCACATATCCATTCTCTACATCTGTGTCTACTCCTGCCCTGCAAATAGGTTCATCTGTGCTTTTTTTTCCCCTAAATTCTATGTATACTCTGGTGGGATGGGGGTGGTGGGAGGGAGCCTAACCAGGGAGGGGATGTAAGTATACATATAGCTGATCCACTTCACTGTACAACAGAAACCAGCACACCAATGTAAAACAATTACACTCCAAAAATAAACTAGATACATAAATCAGAAAAAAAAAAGGATGCAACATAGAAACCCTGCTTGCATTTCTAGTCTGCCTGCCTGCCCTGAAGACTTCACAGTTGCCCACACTGAAGTCCTGTGAGCCAATATGTGTGTGTGTGTGTTATAGATAGATGGATAAGTAGATAGTCTACAGATTCTGATTCTGTTTAATACCGGTATCTTGAACTAGAATACTTGATTTCAAACTGTCTGCCAAATGCTAATGATTTGACCTTGGACAAGTCAGTGAATCTCTTTAAGTCTCCCTTTTCTCCTCCCAGAAAGGAATCATGCCAACACCCACCTCTTTGAACTGTTGTAAAGGACAAGTAAGGTCATATATACGCAAGTCCTGGCATAGAGAAAATGGTCAGTAAGTGTCAGGACTTATTATCCCTTTTCTTTCTTTTAAAGAAAATATACATGTCTCCTGTTGCCATGCACAGGGTTCCTCGAATTTGGCTATCCACGTATTTTCAGAACATGGTGATATTTGTCTCTTTAACTCCAGTCTCTCAACCCAGACAATGTTAGTATGAATTTAAAAAAAAAAAAAAGTAAGCACATGGTCCCACAAAACAAAAATGATGACATAAGATAAATAAGTAAATCAGTATGATGCATTATTTAAAGTTTTCCATTAATATTCATTTGCAACGTGTTCATTCATTTGTCATCTGCTAGCATAGAGAAGTAGTAGCAGGTGCCACGATTAAAAATATATCATGGAAGGAAAAGTTGGAAGTGAGAAAATGCTCTCCATTCATTAAACGTGTTCTGCCAGTTTGAAAAAAAGAATCAAACGGCTCTGTTTAGCAGTAGAACATATGTACCCTGGATAGCTCATAGTGAGAAGTACCTTCAGAACCACTGTCCTGGACTTCCCTGCTCATCCAGTAGTAAAGAATCCACCTGCCAGTTCAGGGGAAACGGGTTCAATCCCTGTTCAGGGAAGAGTCCACATGCCATGGAGCAACTAAGCCTGCAAGCCGCAACTACTGAAACCCACACCCGCTAGAGCCCACGCTTTTCAACAAGAGGAGCCACCAGTATCAGAAGCCCGCATACCACAATTAGAGAAACCCTGTGTGCAGCAACAAAGACCCAGAGAGGCAAATAATAATGCTAATGAAGAAAGAACCATTGTCCACCTCCATCAGATACCAATTCCTTCTAGATGCATCCCCTGATACTCCAGACAAGTCTGGTCTTCGTACCGTATGAAGACTACCTTCACGGTGTTCATCTCACCTGTGATAAACTAATTATGGCTGTAATAATTTATTTTATGTCTATCTTCCCCACTAGACAATGACTTCCATATTCTTGCTCCTTTTATTCGAAGAGCTCCACAGTGTGCCTGCGTATTCGATAAATGCCTTGCAAATGCATGAATCAAGTGTAGAAGTCTTGGCTAAACTTCCAAATTACCTGCAGTTGTATTTAATCACACATGGTCCCTCCAGACATGCCACTCTCCATCTCCATCAATTTCCTCAGAAATTCCCTCTGACTTCCTTCTGATATACCCTAGCATCCCCCTATGCTTGGGGAGCTATTAGTGTGAGTTATCTTCAGAGTTTGCTGCAAGCTTCTATTCTGTCTTCATCAAGGGTAGTACTGCTGCGCCTTCAACCACATCCATGACTCTGTCCTCTGAAGTTCATTTTCTCCTCCAGGTCGGACAGCTGAAGTCAAAGTGCCCAGAGTCCTCCTCACACGTTTGCTGAAAATTGGTATTAACATAACTGTGATGAGCCATAATTAGACACACAATTAGCTCTCCCATTTCCCCCCACACATGACAGTCGCTAACTTCAATTAAGGACAGTATCTCAGCTATCATTTTTCTGGACCTGAAAATGAATGGCTTGCTGATACCTAGCAACAATTTTAGGAATACGGACTCTAATTTTGTGGAGTGGCAGTTGGCTGTCATTAGCCACGCTTCCACTCCACTCTGTGTAAGACTGCGAACTATAATAGATTTCTTTGAAAGGGCAAAAGGGTTAGTAATAAGAGCTTTTAGTGGCCTTCTAGCCATTCAGTCTTTTGCAAGGTTTGGCTACTTGGCTGTTGGAAGAATTATAGGATTTTTATCTCAGTGAAAGGAAATTTCTCTCACTTCCACTATGAAATGCAGTATGATTATATATGATGGCATCTATTCCTGTACTCAGCAACACTACCAGCCATTATAAACTCACTGGTGTTGCACTCACTCCAGGTGCCCTTAAAGTGTTGTTGTTGAATTAGGATAAAAACGGATGGCCATTTAAATGGTCGAACAAGAGGATGGTAAACTAATCAAGCTAATCCCTAAAGGGGTGTGTGGAAGCAATATGGAAAGGAGTTAAAGTTTCCTGCTTAATTTTTCAACTGTGGTTTGTCCCTGCTCTCCTGACAGTGGGATCCCCTGGTGTTCTTAATCCCTCACTTAACATTTTTATATTTAAATAGTGGCTCATGTCCCCAGAAGGCATGTCTCAACCAGGATCAAAAATTGGTTTCAAGAAAAATTATGCATTTGTTTCACTGACTCTAAAGGCAGATACTATGTGTTAATTTAACTGGGAGATAGGGGTTGATATATATACACTACCATGTGTAAAACAGGTAACTAGTGGGAATCTACAGCCCAGCACAGGGACCTAGTAGGGTGGGATGGCAGAGTGGGAGGGAGATTCAAGGGGGAGGGGATATATGTGTACATGTAGCTGATTCACCTCATTGTACAGCAGAAACAAACATAACATTTTAAAGCAATTACACTCCAATTTTTAAAAAAGGAACACCTTAAACATATATAATGTTCTATGTCCATTGTATCTCAGTAAAGTTGGGGAAAAATAATAGATAAAAAGTGGTATCAAAAGCATCAGCATTTACATTTTTGACCAGGAGTGGTAATATCTGGAATGTTTGTTTTTGTTTTGTTTTCACAATCAGACAATGCAACTGGTATGGAGGATGTCATAGAAAGTGAAATCTGGTCATACACAGAATGGATCCCTCATGTTTTCTGGATCTTTCTCACGAGTGAGGTCACAGCCCTTGCATCACTGGAGCTGCAGCCTGGAAGGTGACCCTGATGGAGCGTGGGGTCCTGGTCCACATCTCCAGACACACTCACTGCTATCACCTCCCGCATGCCTCTCTGGGACACATATGCTGCAAGCCTAGTCCTTGGATAGGTTTTAAAAATTCCTGTTTCACACTAAGAAAAATATGCCCCCCTCTAAAAAAACTTTGTTCTCTGTTTTTCTGATTTATTTTCCTAAGAGGGGAAGAGCTGTAGACAAGTCCAAATACCATATATGTAGGTTACCATCCAGGTCTCCTGTATTTATTAATTGCAAAAAAAGGAAAAGAAAAAAATAGGCAAATTTTGGAAGCAAAGCTTTAGTTTTCTTAACCCTTCAGGGCCAAGTTCTCAGTCTTTCTTCTCAGCATTTCTACCTGCTGAGGAACACACAAGTAGAGCCACAAGGTAGGGAAGACTGGGAGATGCCAGGGCAGAGCTTAAAATAAAGCATCTTCCCACCTCAATCAGATGATGGAGGCCTGGGAACAGGCTCCATTCCTTACTCATGTCTGCCCTCCCAGGAATTACTTAAACAAGTCAAACCCAGATACTCCTTTTAGGGAAAACAGTTACATGAATAAATACCTATTTAATGAACAATTTAGAAAATCAATCAAATCAAACCTTTACATAAGTAAAGATACTCTTGAGAATTACCTGGAGTCCAGTGGTTTGGGCCCCAAGCTTCCACTGTAAGGAGCCCAGATTCAGTCCCTGGTTTGGGAACAAGATCACACAAGCTGTGTGGTGTGGCCAAAAAAAAGAATAAAAGATGCTCTAGATGGGAAGTCCCTTTGGCTAGCTCAGTTCAGTTCAGTTCAGTTCAGTCACTCAGTCGTGTCTGATTCTTTGCCACCCCATGGACTGCAGCACGCCAGGCCTCATTGTCCATCACCAACCCCTAGAGTTTACTCAAACTCATGTCCATCCACTCAGTGACGGCATCCAACCATCTCATCCTCTGTCTTCCCCTTCTCCTCCTGCCTTTGCTCTTTCCCAGCATCAAGGTCTTTTCCAAAAGAAATTAGTGTGTTTCTGTATGCTTCTATCTTTTGCACAGGAAGCCTGTGGTTCCAATTACCAGTAATTCTGAAATGTCATACTCAGAACATAGACAAAGGCAATGAAAGAGCTTGTTTCAAATCTCACTAAGGTAAGAGTGTGACAGGCAGAGATTGAAGGATACTTCAATTTATTTTGCCCAATGGTAGATCTCAAATACCCTGACATGGACAGTCCTGATTTTAAATATTTTGCTCCATGAAGCCCCATTCAGATTTTCATATTTATCCAAGTACTAATATGATTTCAGTTTAGTTAATCCCCAAATCAAAAGCATTTCAGCTCCTTGTCAAAGCTGTTTCCAAGTATAATTTCTTAGATTTGTGGTTATATAATTAAAATGGAAACAAGAAAAAAATTAAAAATTGATATAACTGAGTTTTTAAAACATTTTACCAAATTTTAAGAAAAGACATGTCCCAAATAATTAAATAGCCACTGTTCAAATGCTCATTTTTCCCAACTGTGACATGAAAGATATGAGCATATTGATCAGCTATAAGTATTTTTAAATGACAAGCTTGTTCATTTTTAACTGGTAGACTCTTGCCCTCATTTGGGTGCTGAATACATCACCTTCAGTTTAGTTCAGTCGCTCAGTCATGTCTGAGTCTTTGTGACCCCATGAATCAGAGCACGCCAGGCCTCCCTGTCCATCACCAACTCCCAGAGTTTACTCAAACTCATGTCCATTGAGTTGGTGATGCCATCCAACCATTTCATCCTCTGCCATCCACTTCTCCTCTCACCTTCCATCTTTCCCAGCATCAGGGTCTTTTCCAATGAGTCAGCTCTTTACATCAGATAGCCAAAGTATTGGAGTTTCAGTTTCAACATCAATCCTTCCAATGAAGATTCAGGACTGATTTCCTTTAGGATGGACTGGTTGGATCTCCTTGCTGTCCAAGGGACTCTCAAGAGTCTTTTCCAACACCACAGTTCAAAAACATCAATTCTTCGGCACTCATCTTTCTTTATAGTCCAACTCTCACATCCATACATGACTACTGGAAAAATCAGAGCTTTGACTAGACAGACCTTTTGGGCAAAGTATTGTCTCTGCTTTTTAAAAAGCTGTCTAGGTTGGTCATAACTTTTCTTCCAAGGAATAAGCGTATTTTAATTTCATGGCTGCAGTCACCATCTGCAGTGATTTTGGAGCCCTCAAAAATACAGTCAGCCACTGTTTTCACTGTTTACCCATCTATTTCCCATGAAGTGATGAGACTAGATGCCGTGATCTTAATTTTCTGAATGTTGAGCTTTAAGCCAACTTTTTCACTCTCCTCTTTCACTTTCATCAAGAAGCTCTTCAGTTCTTCTTCACTTTTTGCAAGAAATGTGGTGTCATCTGCATATCTGAGGTTATTGATATTTCTCCAGGCAATCTTGATTCCAGCTTGGGCTTCATGCAGTCTAGTATTTCTCATGATTTATTCTGCATATAAATTATGTACTCATATGTACTCTGCAAATAAGCAGGGTGACAATATATAGCCTTGACGTACTCCTTTCCTGATTTGGAACCAGTCTGTTGTTCCATGCCCAGTTCTAACTTTTGACCTACATATGGATTTCTCAGGAGGCAGGACAGGTGGTCTGGTATTCCCATCTCTTGAAGAATTTTCCACTGTTTGTTGTGATCCACACAGTCAAAGGCTTTGGCATAATCAATAAACCAGAAGTAGATGCTTTTCTGGAACTCTCTTGCTAACTAGGGCTTTATAATCATTACGTGTGTCATTCTAAGTTGCTTCAGTCATGTCCAACTCTGTGCAACCCTATGGACTGTAGCGCACCAGGCTCCAGTGTCCATGGGATTCTCCAGGCAAGAGTACTGGAGGGGATCTTCCCAACTCAGAGGTCAAACCAGAGTCTCTTACATCTAACCTGCATTGACAGGTGGGTTCTTTAACACTAGCACTACCTGGGAAGCCCAATAATCATTATATCTGTGATCTATGGTCTCAGTAACCCAAGGTAAGGAATTCCCAGGTGGCTCAGTGATAAAGAATCTGTCTACCAATGCAGAGGACAGAGACAACTCCGATTTGACCCCTGAGTTGGGAAGATCTCTTAGAGGAGGAAATGGCAACCCACTCCAGTATTCTTGCCTGGGAAATCCCATGGACAGAGGAGCCTGACGGGCTACAGTCCACTGGGGTCACAAAGAGTTGGACACAGTAGAGCAACTGAGCATGCTCCCATGCAACCTGGGGTAAAGCACAAACACAAAACCCAGTGGCTTAAGGAAATAGTTACCAAGCTCACAGTTCTGAGGTGCACTTAGCTGTCTTTGTGCTCCCAGCTGGGCTCCCTCCGAAGCTGCAGCCAACTGGGTGTGACCCAGGGGGTGCAGGGTAGGTCTGTTTCCTGGTCATGGCTAAGTTGTCATTTCTCTCCCACAGCAGGCAATCTGAGCTCAGTTTCATTCCAGGGTGTCTTTTTTTTTTTTTTTTTTTTTATTGTTTTTGCCATACATTGTCATGATATCACCATGGGTTTACATATGCTTCCCCTCCGGGTCCCCCCTCCCTCCTCCCTCCCCCCCGGGAAATCTCGCTGCACCAGTCCCGAGCATCAATCCTGGGCTGGCGATTGATTAGACACATGACAATTAACATGCTTCAATGCCCTTCTCCCATCTCATCCCACCCTTACCCTCATCCAATTCAAGGCAGTGAAGAGAAGCTGGAAAGTGCTCCTGAGGCTAGGGTCAGGGTCAGTACACTGTTACCTCTGCTGCCTCTTCTTGACCAGAACACATTGCAAGCCTGGTCCAGATGCAAGGAGAGAGAAAGAAAAACCAACTCTGGATGCAGGACTTGCAAAGCACGTGGATACTGGCCAGGCTTTGTGGATACTGGATACTGGCCAGGAAATGTGGCTCCTTTTCAATCTTCCACACTGTTATGGACAGAACTGTGCCCCCTACTTCCTTTGAAATTCGTATTTTGAATCTGTAACCTTTACCCTAACCCCAGTACAAGGGAAAGTAATCTTGGAAATAGGGCCTTTACAGAGGTAAAGTTTAAATGGAGCTGTTTGGTGGTCTGAATCCAATCTGACTAGTGTTCTTGTAAGAAGGAGGGATGAGGACACAGAGCAGAGTGCATGCACAGAGGGATAACACTGTGAGGACCACAGAGAAGGCCACCATCTACCAGCCAAGGAGAGACCAAACGTACAGACAGCGCTATCTCAGACCTCCTAGTCCCAGGACTTTGGGGAAGTTAACTTCTGCTGTTCAAGCCATCCAGTGTGTGGCACATTGTTATGGAGACCCTAGCTGAGAAATACAGGCTCAAAGGAAAGTGTGTCAGTCAGTGCAGTCACTCGGTCATGTCCAGCTCTTCACAACAACATGGACTGCAGCACGTCAGGCCTCCCTGTCCATCACCAGCTCCCAGAGCTTACCTAAACTCATGTCCATCGCTTCTCGGCCTTTTGGCTAAGATCAAGTGTAGTATCTTTTCTTATCAAACTCATGTCCGTTGAGCCGATGATGCCATCCAACCATCTCATCCTCTGTCATCCACTTCTCCTCCAGCCTTCAATCTTTCCCAGCATCAGAATCTTTTCAAACAAGTCAGTTTGAAAGGATAGAGATGGGAATACCAGACCATCTGATCTGCCTCTTGAGAAATCTGTATGCAGGTCAGGAAGCAACAGTTAGAACTGACATGAAACAACAGACTGGTTCCAAATAGGAAAAGGAGTACATCAAGGCTGTATATTTTCACTCTACTTATTTAACTTATATGCAGAGTACATCATGAGAAACGCTGGGCTGAAGGAAGCACAAGCTGGAATCAAGATTGCCTGGAGAAATATCAATAACCTCAGATACTCAGATGACACCACCCTTATGGCAGAAAGTAAAGAAGAACGAAAGAGCCTCTTGATGAAAGTGAAAGAGGAGAGTGAAAAAGTTGGCTTAAAACTCAGCATTCAGAAAACTAAGATCATGGCATCCAGTCCCATCACTTCATGGCAAATAAATGGGGAAACAGTGAAGACAGTGTCTGACTTTATTTTTATGGGCTCCAAAATCACCAGATGGTGACTGCAGCCATGAAGGTAAAAGATGCTTACTCCTTGGAAAGAACGTTATGACCAACCTAGACAGCATATTGAAAAGCAGAGACATTACTTTATCAACAAAGGTCTGTCTAGTCAAAGCTATGGTTTTTCCAGTGGTCATGTATGGATGTGAGATCTGGACTATAAAGAAAGCTGAGTGCTGAAGAATTGATGCTTTTGAACTGTGGTGTTGGAGAAGACTCTTGAGAGTCCCTTGGACAGCAAGGAGATCCAACCAGTCCATCCTAAAGGAGATCAGTCCTGAATCTTCATTGGAAGGACTGATGTTGAAGCTGAAACTCCAATACTTTGGCTATCTGATGTAAAGAGCTGACTCATTTGAAAAGACCCTGATGCTGGGAAAGATTGAGGACAGAAGAATAAGGGGACAACAGAGGATGAGATGGTTGGATGACATCACCAACTCAATGGACATGGGTTTGGGTGGACTCTGCGTGTTGGTGATGTACAGGGAGCCCTGTCGTGCTGCGGTTCATGGGGTCGCAAAGAGTTGGACACAACTGAGCGACTGAACTGAACTGAACTGAAAGAGAAGTGTATATATGAAACAATAATAGGGTATTAGACATTCAAACTGTGTGATGAAACTATTTTTCTCTCTGGAAAAAGAACTCTGAGAGTGAACACTGGCACAGGAAAGAAAATAATATGTGAGGAAAGATACATAATCTTGCATCTGACCTGCCCCACAAGAAACCCAAACACAATTTAAGAATTGAGCACAGAGAAGGGCTGGAATATGTCCTGGTTTAGTACTTTATCTGGAACTTGTAAAACTTCGATTTCCACATTGAGTGTATAGATGAGTGGTAACTATTTAATGGGCTATATTTCTCTGTGTCTTAAACTCTAAATAAATAATACATTTTATATAACCCCCCAGACATGGTTGTGGGGGCTTCCCAGGTGGCACTAGTGGTAAAGAACTTGCCTGCCAATGCAGGAGACATAAGAGGCCAGGGTTTTATCCCTGGGTCAGGAAGATCTCCTGGAGGAAAGAATGGCAACCCACTCCAGTATTCTTTTTTTTTTTTAAATTTTCTTTACTTTATTGTGTTGCTTTTGTCATACAGTGACATGAATCCGCCATGGGTACACATATGCTCCTCCTCCAGAACCCCCCTCCCTCCTCCCTCCCGATTCCCTCCCCCTGGGTCACCCCAGTGCACCAGCCCCAAGCATCAAACCTGGGCTGGCAATTGATTTCACATATGATAATTAACATGTTTCAATGCCACTCTCCCATATCATCCCATCCTTGCCCTCTTCCACAGAGTCCACGAGACTTTTCTATATATCTGCGTTTCTTTTGCTGTCTCGCATGCAGGGTTCTCATCACCATCTTTCTAAATTCCATATATATGCATTAGTATACTGTAGTTTTGTTTTTCCTTCTGGCTTACTTCACTCTGGATAATAGGCTCCAGTTCCGTCCACCTGAGTAGAACTGATTCAAATGAATTATTTTTAATGCTGAGTAATATTCCATTGTGTATATGTACCACCGCTTTCTTATCCATTCGTCAGTTGATGGGCATCTAGGTTGCTTCCATGTCCTGGCTATTGTAAACAATGCAGCGATGAACATTGGGGTACATGTGTCTCTTTCAATTCTGGTTTCCTCGGTGTGTATGCCCAGCAGTGGGATTGCTGGGTCATATGGCAGTTCTATTTTCAGTTTTTTAAGGCATCTACACACTGTTCTCCATACAACCCACTCCAGTATTCTTGCCTGGAGAATCCTATGACAGAGGAGCCTGGCGGGCTACAGTGCATGGGGTCGCAAAGAGTAGGACATGACTGAGTGACTTATAAGCAAGAAGCATTGCATTTGCAATAATACTTCATAGAACAGATAACAGATTTCTTTTCACAGTGGCATATTGCTCAGGATTGCAGTTTCTGCTGTGGTATCAAATAAACTTGAAATCTTAATGTAAGACTGTAATAAAATTTTATTATTGTTCACATTAGTCCCAAATGCATCAAAGGATGCTTCCTTTATCTGTGGCCATGCAACCAGGCCTTAATGGTGCTGAAGCAGCAGAGGAGAGAAGCAAACAGGGGCATAAAACAAAGGGAAAGGAACACAAAAAACATGGCAGATCATGTCTCCTAATTTTTATAATATTATCATAAACAAGCTTTCTTATGTTTTATGTCTGTGTTCTTGATAGACATGGGATGTAGCAATAACCCATCTAGGTTGCCTCTGCCGTATGGGAAGAAGATATTAGAAGATAGAAGAGACCTTGGCTATAGAGCTGCCCTACAAGCTAACAGCTGCCCAGTGGCTGGAATGTGGACAGGGCTGGATATAAGGGGGGAAGTCCTGCCGAGGGCCCCCATTAGAAAACACCTGTTATTTCCGCTGTTCTCCTCTCATTCCTCCATCTAAGCTTAGTGGAGAGGCCTCATGCTATTGCATTGGGCAAAAATAGAGGAACGCTAATAATTGTTTCAGGGGTTTCTGCATACAAGGAAACATATTTTGGTCTCAGTGTTACCACATTGGTTCAAGGTCAGTTGCTTCCAATTTCTACCATCAGCTGTGGCCTCATCTTTCAAGTGTGAATGACGGAGGGCAGGACATATGACAATACAGCCAAGTCGTCCCTCCCCCTTGCATCTCCTTGTGATCATGGCAGACACCCCCGGCAGGGACACAAGTCATTCATCCAGGCAAACAAAGAAGCATCCAGATTTACGAATGTGAAGTCATGTAAAAAATTACAGAGCTTGGGTTCAAAGCTTCAGAAATATGCACATAATTAATCCTTGAGGCAACACAACAAAGCAGGTTTACCAACTGTCACATTACAGGTGCAGTAACGGTGCCTCATAGAAGAGCCAGAGCTAGGATGCTAAGGCAACTCTGCCTGACGCGTGTCCTTTCTGCTAGAATATTTACAAAGGTACTGCCATGTCATGACAATTGAGTCCCAAATGTGGCAAAAACAAGGAAGGGAGCTTTTGTAATCAGTCCTCTCCTTCAAACCTGACATGTCCTTGCATACTTTGAACAAACCACAACCTTTGCATCACAGGAGCAAGTGAGTCTATCATTATATTGAGTTCACTACCACTTCCCTGAACTGAGTCTAATTCACCGTTTATTCCAGAAAGCACCAATTTGCTAGAGTACAGTCTCCTCCAAGATATCCTCCCTATTCAATTATGGCCAGCCAGTGACTGGGTCCAGAATTAGTGGGCAGACCGAGTGACTCATGCCTGCAGCATTCATGATGATAAGGGTAGCTGTGTTCAAGGCAAGAACGAGATTTATGGATCTCCTTACTGATATGATTTACTGAAAGTCAGCTTTTATTACCTGTGTGCCAGCTGAGGACCTGTGCTGGGTGCACTCCAGATAAATGCCTGGGGTACAGCTCTGTGGGCAGCTGCTAGCAGCAAGGAATAAGAAAGGGAGAGAAATAGAGAAATGGTTTCACAGATGAGACACTTGTCAAAAATGCTGGGGCTGCAGTCCTCCAGGAACACCTGTGATGAGGAGCTTAAGGAAAAAAAAGCACCATTTTCAGACTATGGACATTTGGAGACCTTGTCAGGCTAACTACTGAGTATGCAAGACTGATGGGCCAATAATGGTAAAGAAATAAATATTGATTTGCTCCAGAACCTCTTTGAAGAGTAGTGGAGGCAATGGAGAAAAATGGGGAGGGATATCATGGATTCTGAGAAAATCTCAGAATCTCCCCACCAGTAGTTAATGCCTACTCTCCTGGTAGCCTTATCTTAGTCAACACCTCCTTGGGGAAACCAGGAAAGACCTGGAAAAGGTGTCATTCCACTTAGTACACTTATATAACAATGTGACCTCCTTCTAAAACAAACAGCTTAATTATTTCATACTGATTACTTTTTTGCTTATTGTCTTTCTCCCTAGACGTTATACTGTAAGTCGGCTGTGAGCAAAGACCTTATATTGCAAACAATGGATGCTTTATAAGTATCTACTGAATTATCTGCTATATTTATTCATTCATTCATTCAAAAATATTCACTACATGACTACCATATTCAGGCTTCCTTGGTGATTCATACTGTAAAGAATCTGCCTGTAATACAGGTGACCCAGGTTCGATCCCTAGGTTGGGAAGATCCCCTGGAGAAAGGAGTGGCAACCCACTCCAATATTCTGGCCTAGAGAATTCCATGGATAGAGGAGCCTGGCAGGCTACAGTCCATGGGGTCGCAAAGCATTGGACACACCATATTCTAGGCGCTAAAGTACATATACTTTCAATTGCGAAATGTGTTGAGGAACGGAATGCGAGGAGACAATGAAGGTGCTGGGTGGCTACTTTAATTTGCGGAATCAGGGGCTGTCTGTGATGTTCGAGCTGGTACGGTATAATAAGAAGAGCCTGACATTCAGATATCAGAAAGACTAGCAGAAGAAAGTGGTAACCAAAGCAACCTGAACAAGGAGTAATCTTCATCTGTTTGAGGAACAGGAAAAACTATAGCACAACTAGAGCTGAGTTCATTCACTTATTTGCTTGTCTATTCATTTCTTCATTTACTTATTCTTTTGATAACACGAGTCTCTGTACCAGGTACAGGAAACACAGACACATAAAACATTCATGCTGCTCCCTCCCTAACTGCCAGCAGCCTAATGAAATAGCTCAGAGGGTCAGAGAGAGCAGGACACGATGGGTCTGCAGACCCTGGGCATCCCTGAGACATTTTTGGGAGTCCCAGCAGTCATAGCTATTTTCATAAGATGTTAAATGTCAGGCACTTTTCACAGTGTTAACATTCACAAGGGGGCTTCAAAGCCATGGTGACAAAAACTGCTGGCATTTTAACCTGAAGGAGGGCATTTGCACACACTGTATCTGTGAACACTGAAAAAATAGCAACAATAAAGAAAAGATATACTTTAGAAGGTGCTTGATTAATCAATCAAGTTATTTTGCTAAATTTATCTTTGATTTCATATCTTTCAAATATTCTCTATGAAGAAATAAGAAGAGGCATAAGTGCTTCCGCTACATAAGGAGCCACAAAAGTTGTCTCCAGGAAATCATTTTGTGATTGTTTGTTACTAGCCTCTTTTATTTTTTTTTTCACACAACACTGCATTTACCTAACAGAGCTTCTACCTGCAAACTTTAATTGCAGAGCGAGAATGTCAGACATATTCTTAAAAATGAGCAGCACCAGCCTGTCACTACAAGAAAATCAATTGGCAATGTTTGTTGCCAAATATAAAGTTCAAGCTCTCAAGAGAAAAATTAGAATTTTGGAAAACTCAACTCTGCCACTGTGATTCTGACAGCTTCCCAATAACTAGAGAATTTTCTGATGAAATACGTGGTGAAAATAGTCAATGTGATTTTTTTAAAGATGTTAATAGTTGCAAGAACTGTGTAATTCAAGTGAGTCAATAACGTTTCAAATGATCAATGCAAGATGTTACAAAATCATGGATGGGGAAAAAACACACTGTGAAGACAGAACAATGAACTGCAATGTGCAGTGGTATGGACATTTGTACAAAATAAATCTTTCCATGTTTACCCAGAAAAGTTATTAAAATATCCTTCCTTTTCCCAGCTACATGTCTGCATACTGCAACAGATGAAATACAAAAGCAAGTATCAAAGTCCTCTTCTGTGATGAGACATTAAGGAGATACATAATATTACACATAAAACAATGTCACTCTTCTTGCCAATTCTATACCTTGAAAGACCTGTCATTTTTCATTCAAAAATTGTATTTATGCTAACGTGCAATAGATTTTCATTTTAAAACATAATATAATAAAAAATTTTAAATATATCAGTTTTAACTACTAATTTGGTATATATTGATAGATATAATCCACAGAAACAAAACACACACAAAGGATACCAAAGACTAATATATTCGAGAACAATTGCTCTGTGGTATAGTGAGAGGAAAAAAAAAAGCCAAAACTGTATAAGGTTAAAAGTATATGAAATTTCTAATTGCTCAAATTCTTAGGCAAATATGATGATGAAAGTTAATTCCAGTATATAGGTTTTAAAATAATATTTCTTCAAAAATAATCCCCAAATTCACAAATTTTCCTAATATGAAAGATGCTTTACCAGCATATATATCATACATGATTTCACTAGAAAACGTATCAAAACATCAATTTTCAAGGCTCTATCCCAAGAAGTTTATATGTATTAACTTAATTCTCAAATCAATCTTATGAAAAATATACTATTGTTTTCATTTTTTTAGATAAATAATTTAGACTAAATAACATTAAGCAATTTCTCTAAGTTTTCCCTGTAGTTAGTAGTAGATTCACTGAGGCAGTGGACTCCAGAATCTACCACACAGCTAGAGAGTTAATCCACAGAATATAGCAAACAACTGCATGTCACATTCATATACCTTCTTTTAAAAATGCAGTTTTTGCAGGCAGGTTGACATTAGGAGTTACAGACAAGACAGCCACTCTGTAGATGTTTAAAGACTGAATTTCTTTGATTGCCTGGAACTTCTGATACTTACCCACTGTTCATCACTGTGTCTGCCCTACACCTCTCACAAACACACACGTGCCCGGAAGCAGAGGGATACTCTTCTCTTACTGTAAAACATTAAATCTAGACGTTTGTTATGCACGACCTATTAGATATTTCCCAATAAAGGAACATAATTCTCTTCTCCAAGCACCACTGGAATCTTCATCTTTAGTCTCATTACGCTGTAGTCTTCTGATGGATGAGCAACCCGAGTGTTTAACAGTAATGGAGTCTGTGATGGCATCTGCAGATGGGCGAGCCAGGCCCCTCAGATCTGGCTGTCTCCCTCCTAGAATTACCCCAGTGTTTGAACTCTCAGCCAATTATCCATAAGCCTTCTGCCCTTGCCATCCAAGCACCGCCCAGGTGGCTTTGATTTGGGCTCACTCAATTTATCAAAACAGTTTGTTATGTTAAAAACCTATTTGATGTCAAAGAAGCCATATGACCCTCTTTATGTGCAGTTTTCCTGGAATAAGAAACCAATTTGCTTATTTTAAACCAAGTTGGGGTCTAAAGAGGCTTAAACCAGTGCTATATTCATAACCAATGAGAAAAATAGACTTAGAAACACACAGTCTCCCATTTCTTGAATCACCGAGTGTTAGGAACAGTGGGGTCTTCTGCCGGGTATGACCTCCTTCCTCAGCCTGCCTCAGGTCCACCTGGGGGTCTGATTACAAAGACAGCTCTCTGAGCTCCACTTCTGAGAGTCTGACTCAGCAGACTGGGGACCTGCGAATCTGAATTTTCGCAAGGATGTCTGGTGATTCCAGTGCAAAGCTTTAGACGATGATCTGAAAAGCAATGTTTTTTGCCATCCACATCCTCTCCTGAGAAAAATGTCCACTAAATGTTCCAACCATCCTTTCCTCCCTTCCCACCCTGCACTTGTGAATTTTGAATTTTGTTTGGGGTTCCATGCCTGCAGACCCGCCTTACTACTGTGCAGCAAACACGCACTAAGGATCCCAATCATGGAGCTCCAAGTGTGAGTTCCTTCTAAACTTCAGACCTGGTTGCTGGAGTGTCTGGTTCTCTCAGGGGCAAAACCTTTGGGTTAATCTTTGCAGGTTTCTCTGCCTATAGTGTGTTGCCGCTGTGGGGTCTGTCGAATGACTCCTGATCCAGAGGAGAGCCATATCTGATTAAAGATGATCTTGGTAATCACAGCCCTCCTTGCCAGGGAACCAGGCTACAGTGCAGAGTGGATACCACTCTTCAGACCGTCATAGTGGGTTCTGTAATGAACACATACATGGAACATGGCAAATACAAGGAGAGAAAATGTGCCATAAAAAGGAGTCACCAATGTCTCTTCAGATGGATGCTCTGTTGGTGCCCTGATTCCCAGCACTGCTGCAGCCACTTACCAAGACAAACACCTACAGAGTGAAAGTGAGTCATGACAATGATGAGACATAGAACAGATGATCTCCAGGCTGAGCCAATCTCTAAAGCTTTTCTTACCTATGGACTTCCAGTTACTGTGGACAATTTGCTTACTGCTGAGGCTCTTAACTGGATTTCTGGTTGCTGCTGCTGCTGCTAAGTTGCTTCAATCATATCTGACTCTGTGCAATTCCACAGACGGTAGCCCACTAGGCTCCTCCGTCCCTGGGATTCTCCAGGCAAGAACACTGAAATGGGTTGCCATTTCCTTCTCCAATGCATGAAAGTGAAAACTGAAAGGGAAGTCTCTCAGTCATGTCCAACTCTTAGTGACCCCATGGACTGCAGCCCACCAGACTCCTCCATCCCTGGGATTCTCCAGGCAAGAACACTGGAGTGGGTTGCCATTGCCTTCTCCGGGATTTCTGGTTAGAGTTCCCTTTTCTGTTAGCACTGGAAGCATCTGACTGAAACATAATGCTATGGTTTGAATGCTTCAGTTCAGTTCAGTTCAGTCATTCAGTCGTGTCCAACTCTTTATGACCCCGTGGACTGTAGCACACCAGGCTTCCCTGTCCATCACCAATTCCTGGAGCCTGCTCAAACTCATTTCCATTGAGTCAGTGATGTCACCCAACCATCTCATCCTCTGTCATCCCCTTCTCCTCCTGCCTTCAATCTTTCCCAGCATTAGGATCTTTTCAAATGAGTCAGTTTGTCTCATTAGGTGGCCAAAGGATTGGAGCTTCAGCTTCAACATCAGTCCTCCCAGTGAATATTCAGGACTGACTTCCTTTAGGAATGACTGGTTTGATCTCCTTGCAGCCCAAGGGACTCTCAAGAGTCTTCTTCAACATCACAGTTCAAAAGTATCAATTCTTCAGCATTCAGCTTTCTTTATGGTCCCGTTCTCACATCCATACATGACTACTGGAAAAAACAGCTTTGACTAGGGAGACCTTTGTTGGCAAAGTGATGTCTCTGCTTTTTAAAATGCTGTCTAGCTTGGTCATAACTTTTCTTCCAAGGAGCAAGTATCTTTTAATTTCATGGCTGCAGACACCATCTGAATGTATGTGTCCTTCTAAATCTATATGTTTGTACCCCAAGGCTCAAGGTGATATGTTAGGAGATGGAGCCATTGGGAGGTAATTAGGTCATGAGTGGAGCTAGTTTACAAGAACTAAAGAGCCTCTTGATGAAAGTGAAAGAGGAGAGTGAATAAATTGGCTTAAAACTCAACATATAGAAAACTAAGATTATGGCATCCGGTACCATCACTTCATGGCAGATAGATGGGGAAACAATTGAAACAGTGATAGACTTTATTTTGGGTGGCTCCAAAATCACTGTAGATGGTGACTGCAGCCATGAAATTAAAAGATGCTTGCTCCTCTGAAGACACACTATGACCAATCTAAACAGCATATTAAAAAGCATAGATATTATTTTGCCGACAAATATCCCTCTAGTTAAGGCTATGGTTTTTCCAGTAGTCATGTATGGATGCGCGAGTTGGACAATAAAGAAAGCTGAGCGCTTAAGAATTGATGCTTTTGAACTGTGGTGTTGGAGAAGACTATTGAGAGTCCCTTGGTCTGTAAAGAGATACAACCAGTCCATCCTAAAGGAGATCAGTCCTGAATATTCATTGGAAAGACTGATGCTGAAGCTGAAGCTCCAATACTTTGGCCAGCTAATGAGAAGAACTGACTCATTGGAAAGGACCCTGATGCTGGGAAAGATTGAAGGCAGGAGGAGAAGGGGACAACAGAGGATTAGACAGTGGGATGGCATCACCAACTCAACGGACATGAGTTTGAGTAAACCCCGGGAGTTGGCGATGGACAGGGAGGCCTGGCCTGCTGCAGTCCGTGGGGTCACGAGGTCAGACAAAACTGAACAACTGAACAAGGGGCCACTGGTATACATGACCTAGGATCACCCTAATGAGCAAGTGAGGAGTTGACACCCACTGAGATCATTACTAAGAAGAGATAGTTTAACGTACTTTTTTCACCATCTTAGCTTCATCTAAAGAGGTGAACCCCTCCAGGTTTAGGTAAAACACTGAAGGGCTTTATAAAATTTTTATCCCATCCCCACTCCAGAAAATACTGATATAATCACCCTCTCCTATAGGGTGATCCCTCCATTCTACATGTGAATGGAGACTAAGTAGAAAAGGTAAACAAATAATCAAAAACATCATTTGCAACAGTGCTCCTTTAAAATCTCATTGATCTCTTTCGATTATTCATTCTTTTTTCCTTACTCCCCTATATTTTTATCAGCTCAATGTTTTGTTGTTGTTGTTGTTTTAAACCTAGGTGCATAATGAAACCATCTTTGGAGTTTTTAAAATACCAGTGCAGGGCCTCACTCTAGAACAAGAATTAAGCGTCTCTGGTGTGCAAGGTGGGCATCCTGTTGACATGGCAATGTATAGCAAAAACCACTACAATATTGTAAAGTAATTAGCCTCCAATTAAAATTAATTAATTAATTAAAAAAATAAACTAAAAGTTGCCCCGGTGACCCACTAGCAGCAGCTTGGCAAATACTCTGCCTGCCAGTGCAGAAAATGCAAGATCAAACATGTTTGATCCCTGAGTGAGGAAGATCCCTTGGAGGAAGAAATGACCACCCACTCTGGTATTCTTGCCTGGAAAATCCCATGGACAGAGGAGCCTGGTGGGCAACAGGCCATGGGGTCACAGAGAGTCGGACACGACTGAGCAACAAATCAGCAGCAGGTGACCCTAATGCATAGTGGAAAAGAAAGCAGAGAGTCAGCCAGGGTTTACTTGTCCACCAGCCCCTTCGGAAGAGCTGGGTGGGTGAGTGAAATAGACACAGGCTTTCGTAAGGCTGTGAGGAACACGAAGTGGTGGAGAAGAAAACCCTTGCTTGGTTTACATTTATATGCTGACACCTCAACCTGTGAAGAAAAGTAGAAATGACCAACTCTACTGAGTACTGCTCATAAACAGACATCAAACTTGCGATCATTAATTAAATGCTTGTGATCATTTAATCTTGCAAAAGTGAGATAATTTAAGGATAATTTTAGAATAGTTAACTGCTGATGTTAAGAAAAATCATGCTTGTTTTCTAAAATTAAAATTTTTGTGGAAACACACTTTTTCTCAGCATAAAGCAAGGAGGGTTCTAAATGTAAGTTGTTTCGATTGTGAGAGAAAAATATATGAGCTTCTACAGTTATCATTCATTGAACTGAGATGTGAAAGGGAGGTGCTAGCTTGTTTCATTGGTTTTGCAATTTTATAGTAATTCATCTTGTCATTAGGCTCATACCATGGATGGTAAAGTGTCTAGATAGAAAAAAATGTTGTTAACTGTATTCATTTTTGTTATATATATGTTAACATTTATTATGGTTAGGTAGCATCATTGACTCAATGAACATGAGTTTGAGCAAACTCTAGGAAATAGTGAAGGACAGGGAAGCTCGGCATGCTGCAGTCCATGGGGTCTCAAAGAGCCAGATACAACTTAGTGAATAACAACAACAACATAATTGTTAATAGAAAAATATATTACATAATCTTAATAATATAATCATTGGTATATGATATTGTTTATGTAAATTAATTAACTATTATATTTAATGCAAGTGATTAATATTATATGACATTTGGTTTTAATGCACTTTTGCATTTCTCATCATAAATATATCATTCTATGGCAAGTTCTTCTATAGATTTGAAATTGATTTTCTCTGTCTGACCCCAGAAGGGGCACTAGAGTGAAGTGTAATTAACATGTATCCGTGACCAATTTTCTAGACTTTTTCAATTACATATCTGACTTAACAGTCACTGTAGCCTCATCATCTAAATGTTCATTACCGCTCCCAGGTGAAGACGGTGTGTCCCAGAATGAAGGCGTGACCTCTCAGAAGCCACAGGTCAAGCAAGTGCTTGAGACAGGACCAGAACCACACCCGCAGACGTTGGGGGAGTAGACCCTCAGTTCAACTGAGGAAGAAGTTTCCTATAAGTGGAGCTATCTGTCACGGGGATGACAGACGCTGGTAAGGTCTGATCACAGGGAAGATATCTCCACAGAGGTTTAACATATATGTTTACTTCTGAGAAGAATTTTCTTTCCTTCCTCGTCTAATAAACATCCTCTCATCCTTCAAAGCCTGGCTCAAAGTCACTCCTCTGAGAATGCATTCTTGACTTCCTGGCCCCTGTGTCTTATATTAAACACAACCTTGTCTGCACCTCTGCAGTTCACATCACATTATATGCCACCTGTTGACGCCATCAAGGCTCCCACAGGTTTTGTAACCCCATCGTCTTAGTGCAGTGGTTTGCGCATGGCAAAAACTGAAATAACATTAGCTAATAGAATGAATATTCAAGAATCAGTGCTGTAGTCAGACTTCTCCAGAGAAACGGAACCAATAGGATGGTTCATGGTTCATCATACTCATGTCCAACTCTTTGCAACTCCATGGACTATGGCATGCCAGGCTTCCCTGTCCTTTACCATCTCCCAGAGTTTGCTCAAACTCATGTTCATTGAGTCAGTGATGCCGTCCAACCATCTCATAGTAAGTATATGCATGACAAGAAGTTTATTTTAGGGAATTGTCCCATGTGATGGGGTGGGCTAGAAAGTTTAAAATCTAAAGGGGAAACCAGCAGGCTAGAGATTCAGGCAGGATACTCCTGCAATCTTGGGTCCAAAGGTGGTCTAGAGATAGAATTCCTTCTGTTTAGGGGGAACCTCAAACTTTTCTCTAAAAACTTCAGCTGATTGGATTAGGCCCACCCACATAATGAAGCATACTCTGCTTTCCTCTATATCTACTGATTTAGATGTTAATCACATCTATTAATAAAAAATACTTTCAAAACAAGATCTAGAATGGTGCTTGAGCAAACAACTGGGCACCACAACCACAACTAGACAAGTTGTCACATTAAATTAACCATCACAATCAGTGCGGGTGTAGATACTAATGTGCTTCAGTCATGTCCAACTCTTGTGACCCCCACAGAATGTTTTCCCCAAGCTTCTCTGTCCATGGGATTCTCCAGGCAAGGATACTGGAGTGGGTTTCCTTGCCCTCCTCCACGGGATTTTCCTGACCCAGGAATGAAACTTGTATCTTTTATATCACAATCAGTAAAGGGAATCAAACTAGTTCAGTAATATCCAGATCCTGAATTTCCCAAGCCAGTGAAGTTGTAAATAGCATAAAATTTGGTCAGTTCAGTTCAGTCACTCAGTTGTGTCTGACTCTATGCGACCCCATGGACCACAGCACACCAGGCCTCCCTGTCCATCACCAGCTCCCAGGGTTTACTCAAACTCATCTCCATCGAGATGGTGATGCCATACAAACATCTCATCCTCCTCTGTAGTCCCCTTCTCCTCCTGCCTTCAATCTTTCTCAGCATCGGGTTTTTTCAAATGAGTCATCTCTTCACATCGGGTGGTCAAAGTATTGGAGTTTCAGCTTCAACAATCAGTCCTTCCAACAAACACTCAGGACTAATCTCCTTTAGGATGGACTGGTTGGATCTCCTTGCTGTCCAAGGGACTCTCAAGAGTTTCCTCCAACACCACAGTTCAAAAGCATCAATTCTTCAGCACTCAGCCTTCTTTACATTCCAACTCTCACATCCATACATGACTACTGGAAAAACCATAGCCTTGACAACAGACCTTTGTTGGCAAAGTAATGTCTCTGCTTTTTAATATGCTGTCTAGGTTGGTCATAACTTTTCTTCCAAGGAGTAAGCATCTTTTAATTTCATGGCTGCAGTCACCATCTGCAGTGATTTTGGAGCCCTAAAAGAATAAAATCTGCCACTGTTTCCACTGTTTCTCCATCTATCTGCCATGAAGTAATGGGACCGGATGCCATGATCTTAGTTTTCTGAATGTTGAGCTTTAAGCCAACTTTTTCACTATCCTCTTTCACTTTCATCAAGAGGTTCTTTAGTTCTTCTTCACTTTCTGCCATAAGGGTGGTGTCATCTGCATATCTGAGGTTATTAATAGTTCTCCTGGCAATCTTGATTCCAACTTGTGCTTCATCCAGCCAGCATGTCTCATGATGTACTCTGTATATAAGTTAAATAAGCAGGGTGATAACATATAGCCTTGATGTACTCCTTTTCCTATTTGGAAGCAGTCTGTTGTCCCATGTCCAGTTCTAACTGTTGCTTCTTGATCTGCATACAAATTTCTCAAGAGGTAGATCAGATGGCCTGGTATTTCATTTCTTTCATGGTTTTCCACACTTGATTGTGATCCTCACAGTCAAAGGCTTTGGCATAGTCAATAAAGCAGAAATTGATGTTTTTCTGGAACTCTCTAGCTTTTTAAATGATCCAGCGGATGTTGGCAATTTGATTTCTATCTGTTCCCTCTGCCTTTTCTAAAACCAGTTTGAACATCTGAAAGTTCACGGTTCACATACTATTGAAGTCTGGCTTGGAGAATTTTGAGCATTACTTTAGTAGTGTGTGAAATGAGTGTAATTGCATGGTAGTTTGAGCATTCTTTAGTATTACCTTTCTTTGGGATTGGAATGAAGACTGACCTTTTCCAGTCCTGTGGCCACTGCTAAGTTTTCCAAATTTGCTGGCATATTGAGTGCAGCACCTTCACAGCATCATCTTTCAGTATTTGAAGTAACTCAACTGGAATTCCATTACCTCCACTAGCTTTGTTCATAGTGATGCTTCCTAAGGCCCACTTGACTTCACATTCCAGGATATCTGGTTCTAGGTGAGTGATTACACCATCGTGATTATCTGGGTCATGAAGATCTATTTTGCACAGTTCTTCTGTGTATTCTTGCCACCTCTTCTTAATATATTCTGCTTCTGTTAGGTCCATACCATTTCTGTCTTTTTTGAGCCTATCTTTGCATGAAATGTTCCCTTGGTATCTCTAACTTTCTTGAAGAGATTTCTAGTCTTTCCCATCCCATTGGTTTCCTCTGTTTCTTTGCATTGATTGCTGAGGAAGGCTTTCTTATCTCTCCTTCCTATTCTTTGGAAGGTAAAGCTTTCCTTTTCTCCTTTGCTTTTTGTTTCTCTTCTTTTCGTAACTATTTGTAAGGCCTCTTCAGACAACCATTTTACTTTTTTACATTTCCTTTTCTTGGGGATGGTCTTGATCCCTGTCTCTGGTACAATGTCACAAACCTCCATCCATAGTTTATCAGCCACTCTGTCAGATCTAGTTCCTTAAATCTATTTGTCACTTCCACTGTATAATCATAAGGGATTTGATTTAGGTCATACCTGAACAGTCTAGTGGTTTTCCCTGCTTTCTTCAATTTAAGTCTGAATTTGACAATAAGAAGTTCATGATCTGAGCCACAGTCAGCTCCCAGTCTTATTTTTGCTGACTGTATAGAGTTTCTCCATCTTTGGCTGCAAAAATATAATCAATCTGATTTTGATATTGACCATCTGGTGTTGTCCATGTGTATAGTCTTCACTTGTCTTATTGGAAGAAGGGGTTTACTATGAGTATTGTGTTCTCTTGGCAAAACTCTATTCATGTTTGCCCTGCTTCATTCTGTATTCCAAGGGCAAATTTGCCTGTTACTCTATTTGCATTCCAGTCCCCTATAACGAAAAGGACATCTTTTTGGGGTGCTAGTTCTTAAAGGTCTTGTAGGTTTTCGTAGAAAGGTTCAACTTCGGCTTCTTCAGCATTACTGGTCAGGGCATAGACTGGGATTACCATGATATTGAATGGTTTGCCTTGGAAACAAACAGAGATCATTCTATGGTTTTTGAGGTTTCATCCAAGTACCGCATTTTGGACTCTTGTTAACTATGATGGTTACTCCATTCCTTCTAAGGAATTCTTGGCCACAGTAGTAGATATTATTGTCATCTGAGTTAAATTCACCCATTCCAGTCCATTTTAGTTCGCTGATTCCTAAAATGTCAACGTTCACTCTTTTCATCTCCTGTTTGACCACTTCCAATTTGCCTTGATTTATGAACCTAACATTCCAGGTTCTTATGCAATATTGCTCTTAACAACATTGGACTTTACTATTATCACCCATCACAACCGCAACTGGGTGATGCTTTTGCTTTGGCTCCCTCTCTTCATTCTTCTGGAGTTATTTCTCCCCTGATCTCCAGTAGCATAATGGGCACCTACTGACCTGAGGAATTCATCTTTCAATGTCTGATCTTTTTGCCTTTTCATACTGTCCATGGGGTTCTCAAGGCAACAATACTGAAGTGGTTTGCCATTCCCTACTCCAGTGGACCACATTTTATCATAAAATTAAGGCTAACAAATATGATTGGCTTAAAGTTCAACATTGAAAAAACTAAGATCATAGCATCCACTCCCATCACTTCAGGGCAGGTAGATGGGGAAACAGTGGAAACAGTGGCAGACTTTATTTGGGGGGACTCCAAAATCACTGCAGATGGTGACTGCAGCCTTGAAATTAAAAGATGCTTGCTCCTTGGAAGGAAAGTTATGACTAAACTTGATAGCATATTAAAAAGCAGAGACATTACTTTGCCAGCAAATGTCCATCTAGTCAAGGCTATGGTTTTTCTAGTAGTCATGTATGGATGTGAGAGTTGGACTATAAAGAAAGCTGAGAACCAAAGAATTGACACTTTTGAACTGTGATATTGGAGAAAACTCTTGAGAGTACCTTGGACTGCAAGGAGATCAAACCATCCATCCTAAAGGAAATCCGTCTTGAATAATCATCGAAAGGACTGATGTTGAAACTGAAACTTGGATACTTTGGCCACCTGATGTGAAGAGATGACTTATTTGAAAAGACCCTGATGCTTTGAACGATTGAAGACAGGAGGAGAAGGGAACAACAGAGGATGAGATGTTTAGATGGTGTCACCAACTCAATGGAGATGAGTTTGAGTGAACTCTGGGAATTTGTGTTAGACGGGGAGGCGTAGCATGCTGCAGTCCTTGGGGTCACAAAGAGTAGCTCATGACTAAGCAACCGAACTGAACTGAATATGATTTCTGAGCTCTGTTTTTTTTTTTTTTTTTTGCTAAATTAAGAAGTTAAATATCAAACATTTATATCATTCAAAGAATTTTTAAAATAAGACATGGAACAGATTTAATAGTATAAAATATATTTGAAAAATATAGATATAAAAACATAAAATATGTTTAGCCATGTTTGACCAGTATATTTAAGTTCTTCTTTTTCAGTCACTGAGTTGAACCCAACTCTTTTGAGACCCCAGGGACTGTAGCCCAGCAGGCTCTCTGTCCATGGGATTTTCCAGGCAAGAATACTGAAGTGGGTTGTCATTTCCTCCTCCAGGGGATCTTCCTGACCCAAGGATCAAACTCAAGTCTCCTTCATTGGCAGGTGGATTCTTTACCACTGAGCCACCTGGGAAGACCATATTTAAGCTAATACTGGTTTATAGACTAAACAGTGCTCTCCATGCTGAGATTCTTGACTCTCATGTCCTAACACTTTGCATGTGGACTAATACTAAGAAGGCTACATGCACATTTCCCCTCCTACAATTCATCCTTCTGTCCTCCCTGTACTGTTTCCTCCCTTTGCAATGCTCTCAGTTTCTTCCCCTCACTCGCTCTGCTAGTCATTTGTGGCTCCTATGGGGACAATTGTTTCATTTAAGCCATATCACTTGCAATGTTTCTATCTCCAAAGAATAGTAGAACCAATTCAAATGAGTTTCTCCCATAAGAAACAGCATAACATGAAATTTAAAAGTAAGGTGGGTTTCAATATTAATCCAATACAATAACTCTGGCTCAAGATCCCTCCTTTTCTATCCCCCTCTGTAGGCCAGCAAGCTAGCTGGTAGCAAGAGAGCTGAAGTCATCTTTAACCTTGCATTTACATAGTGCAACACCATGAGAAATTGAGAAAAGGTCACTGCCAGAGTTGTTAACAAGATAAAGAGAGATGCTCCAGAAGCACCCATAAAAATCCCCTTGTCATCACCGGCCCAGTTGGGTCTCAAGTCTGTTCCTCTTACTAAATAGCAAAGTAGAATTACCCTTAAATCAGTCTAGGTCATATGGGGTCTTTGAAAATGAGGGAATTGCAAAAACAAGTCAAGATTCCATTTGGAAGAAAGGGGAAGTGGTTGCTGAATCTGCAGTAACAATATCTACTGAAGTCTCTCCCATTATTCATCCAATGTTCACGCATGTGCTACATGCATTCACTCTCAAAACTGCTTATACCCATAAAAATGCACTAATCTCCTCTCAAAAATTAGACAATACAAAGTCTTATTGATGCTTTCAAATTGTAGTGCTGGAGAAGACTCTTGAGATTCCCTTGGACTGCAAGGAGATCAAAACAGTCAATCCTAAAGGAAATCAACCCTGAATATTTACTGGAAGGTCTGATGCTGGCAAAAACATGAATACTCTGGCCATTTGACTTGAAAAGTCAACCTGGCAAATACCCTGATGCTGGGAAAGGTTGAAGACAAGAGGAGAAGGGGATGGCAGGGTATGAGATGGTTAGATAGCATCACTGACTCAATGGACATGAATTTGAGCCAACTCTGGGACATAGCGAAGGACAGGGGAGGCTAGTGTTCTATAGTTCATGGGGCTGCAAAGAGTCAGACATGACTCAACTATTGTAGGAGACATTCCTGGGTTGGGAAGATCCTCTGGGGAAGGAAATGGCTACCCACCTCAGTATTCTTGCCTGAAAAATTCCATGGACAGAAGAGCCTAGTGGACTGTAGTCTGCTGTCACAAAGAATCAGACACGACTTAGTGACTAAACAACAACAGCAAGATTATTTCTTTACATAAGTTCTTACTGATAACTGCAAGAGGCAGCCGCTGTAGCCCAAAATCCAGATTTTTTTTTTTCCATTGCAGTCCCTTAAAACTCAACTTCAGTGGTCATCATAGATTAGAGTTTGGCTCACTGTATTGCTTTGGCATGGGAACAACTGCCAACAATCCAGTCCAGAAACAAAAATGATTTCCAACCACCTTATCCCTACCTCTTTCACATGGATTTTGTCCCTGTTTAGGCTTGTTCCCTGCAACAGCTCATTTCTGGTTATCAAATTATGTGGGATACAAGATACAGGAAAAAAATGTGAACACTCTTATCACCAAACTCCTAGTAAAAGCCATGCTCTTGGAAATATATTTTAGAAACACTAGTTGAACACATGACAGTGAATTGTACAGTGATTTCTTTAGAAGGAGTGATTTGATGTTATGGCAGAAAACTGCAGACTCTTAGTGAATACAGCTGCATACTCCTGCTATTCATCAGCACAAAGGTTTCCTTTTGTAATGGGTTAAGTGGGTAAGTGATTAAAATATGAGAAATGATTATTTTCTACCACAAATGTCTGTACTTAGCAGGTACAGAGATTCAAAATTGAGTGTCTAAACTCTAGAAACTTACAGGAGTTTGTGTTATTAATATTTTAAAGACCTGTCTTCAACTTGTCAAGATAAATATCTCCATATATTGTTTATTTTCAGGTGCTCAAAGCTCTATGCATACATTTGGTCTAAAATCAACCTTATGTTTTCTGTCTTCTATTTGGATTATCTTCAGGAGATGACAGTAACTAATTCACAGGTCTGAATTTAAAAATCCTGTACATATTAGCCCCTTTCTGTGATAATTTACTGACATCTTAGACATTCTACTTTCATTTTTAAAAATTAGATGTATTGCATTTAAGATATGCCATGTATAGCTCTTTCTTATTTCCTCTCATCAATTTTTATAGGTCTTCCAGTGCTGCATGGATCTGATACTCCTAGATTATTTAAAATCCCTAAATATCCCCTGAAATATGAGAACCTACAATAGTTGCTGGCGTAATTTATGAATTTTCCCTGGAAATTTATGTCACAGATGCAGTGTTGAGACTTTTTATCCCTTTGGTTTGACTTTTCTGCCAGCTGTCTCCTGAGCTCTGGGTGAATATATTTATCTTAGTTTGTCTGAAAATGCACTCTGGGATCTACAATCTGAACTTGATGAAGGATTGACCATTGAAAGTGGCTTTTTAAAAGACATTTTGGTTAAAAGTCATTTCAACAAAGAAAAACAGCTTGTAGAAAGTGTATACACAGTCAGTAATATTCTAGAGATAGGAAGGCCCTAGATGGTGGTCAGTGAATCTCATACCGGTGCTGGTTTTGAAATTCTCCAGCCTGGCTGAGAGCTAAATCTCTTCTTACAGAAGTAAAGAGGCTGCTGTTCTCATGAACTCTTTCCCTGAGGATCAGAGGAAAGCAGATCACATGATCAAATACCTAGTTTCAATTTGGAATATCATCTATTCCTGGGAAGTTCTCTCCTGACCCATAATCTTTCTATTGAGATGGGAAAAGATGCTTTCCACCAGGTGCCAGGAAAATAAACACACCAGTGATGGATCACGAACTGAGTAATGTCAGTAAACCTAAGCCTGGAAAGAAGCAGTTCTTATATCTGCAGAACAAATGCCCTTAAGAACACAGCTTTGCTTCTGCAGAACGGACTTTGAAAGATACCCCAGAGCGCCTTCTAAATTATAGACCTTTAGTTTCAAAAAATGCTCTGATTATCGCACTTGCAATTAATAACTGCTTACTGAAGAATGAACAGGTTTTTTATAAAATGTCTCTTTGACATGGACTATTGTTAAGATGGAAATAAAGCCCCTCTCCTTTCCAGCCCTTTGAGAGTTTACTTATCTAACTGAACCCCGTTCAGTTCAGTTCAGTCGCTCAGTTGTGTCCAACTCTTTGCAGTTCTCCAATGGCCCTCTCTTCTTCCAACCTTTAAAGCCTTTGATGACTAGAATTACCAGAGTAGCCCTCGGGAAGGAAACTGCTTTCTGTGCTTAAGGGTCAGTGACCAGCCCTATGGCCACCTAGAGACCAAGCTGCAGGCTGGACCTGGCTTCCGGGTCAGAAGTTCAAGGTCTCCATTCTGCTCAGCCTCAGACGCGGTGGATGTGAAGACACCCACAGCCCCGAGGACCACCAGTTAACATATGTAATGAAAACTGGCCTAAAAATGATGCTCCATCTCAGAGAGAGGCATGGCTTTTCTCCAGTGCATTTGTTTTTAATGTTTAACAAGCTGACAGGAGCGATTACTCAAGAACTCAGGGCAGACTTACTGGTTACTCCAACACAAACAAATCATCATCAGGCTGTCAGGACCTGCACAGTGTCCATTCTACTAAACAGGCCTCATGCAAAGTGAGACATCCTTTCCAATTCCTCGTCCCACTCCCCAAACAATTGTTTGCTGTGTTTTTATTTAAAAGGTGGGAGGAAAGATTTTCCACAAACGTGGGTTGTAGGAAACAAACAGAACTGAGGTGGGTCTGAAAGGCCCATAACCAGGTCACCATCTGCTTTCATTCCTTAATCAGATAAAAGCTCTCCTCCAAACCATTTATGCTCCCAGCTAAATTGTCTACGAAGGTGCCATGCCCTTGAGCCTTAGACATTCAGAATAAGTAAACCCCACCGCAGTCCATGTTAGGAAACATTCTGGAACTCATCACTGGACCAAACGTCACTCCCTTGTAAAAGAATCACATTTTTTTTTTAATGTGTTCCCTGAAACACAAAGCTAATTCAAGTTTTCAGTGATTTAATGCTGATCTTGCTTTAAACTCTGGGCTGGGACTCCCAGCAGGATTTGATGCAGAAGCAAAAGGGGAGTTGGAGGCTGTGATTTCTGATTCATGAAGGTCTCCAAAGGGAACACGCAGGAGTACCTTGTCATTTCTGACCTGAGTGTGAAAGCCGGCCTCCTCCTGCTCTCTCAGTCTCCTGCCCTCCTGACTCACGAAACAGAATCTCCGAACCCCTCAGAGTGAGCGGGAGCATCGGACCCCACAGCTGTCCTGTGTGCTAGGAGGAACACAGCAGCTTAGGACAGATCAGAGAAAGTCACTCTTGAGGATCATGTTAGGAGAGTCAGCATCATTAGCATAGTAACCTGGGTGGCCCAGACCTGCCGGGTCCCCACTGACCCCCCAACTTGGCTTCTAGGCTTTGATTAATGGATGGTATTAGCAATTAGGAGACCCTCGCATGATGGAACCGCTATACCTTCCAAGGCAATTTTATCTTTTGCTCAAAGGTAATGAAGAGTAAACAAGGCGTGGAGATAAACTCAGGCAGACAAGAATCAAATCCTCACCATAATGCCACGATTCTTCACTTCTGTGGTTCTGAGAAGTCAGCCCACCAAAGGAGCCAAAGAGCCCGTTGGTTTACAAGGACTGATGAATAATTCTGCACTTTTGACTCAGCTGCATGTTTTCTTTGCATTTGTCCAGGTATTTGAAGAAGATAAGAGCTAAATGACAGTTTAAAAGGTATTAAGTAGATGTATACACAAGCACAGGTGATAACATCTACCTTAGAGGTCCTTCAGACCGGCAGATGTCACATCAGTATGGGCAACTGATAATACTGATCACCTTTTAAAAAGTGTCCTTAAGTCCTCTGGGTCTGTTAACATTTTTCACTGATTTAGTGCCTGTGATGTGGGCAAGGGAAAGAAAAAATGCAAGATGGTAACTAAAGCTAGCAGCCAGGTGGACGTGCTTTTTCTTCAGCCTGCCTTTCACTTAAGGGTCAGGAGATTCAATTTCATCTCTCATAGTTGAGGTCAGACATCTCCCCCTTGTGGTTCAGTGTAACTGGCTCAATCCTGTTACCGTCCACATTCAGATGCTGTGCTTCCACAAGTAGGGCCCTGGACCAGCAGACAGGTGAATCATGTCATTGCCACCAATCACACGGTCCTCAAGTGAGAATGAACCACAATGAGCAGAGAACCTTAACACTAACAAGAATCAATTCAGGATATACTTGTCGACATACAGAGAATTTTGCCTTGAAAACTCAGTGTTCTGTTATTGTCTATATCATTATCATAGGTTGTTAAGATTATTTTTAAAAATTGTGTAAAGCATACATAAGTAAAGGAAAGGATAAAAATTATTCACGAATATGTTAAGAGTATGTAGCAGTGATATGTAGCAGTCCCTTCATTCCAATCTTGTAGCACTGATCTACAAATCAGTAAAAGAAAATATTCACGCACTATTAGAAATTGAGCAAAGTAAATGAACAGGCAATACATGAAGAATTTTTATTGCCAAATAATACAGAAAAATAAATTAACATCATTAGTGGTCAAGTAAAAACTAATTATAACAATAACTAAATATTATCTTTCACACAATAGATTTGGAAAACAATTTTAAGTGGTTGAAAAAATGTGAGAAACTGGCAGTAGCATACACTCTTAATGGAAGTACTGTGCTTAGTCGCTCAGTCATGTCCAACTCTTTGCAACCCCAAGAACTATAGCCTGCCAGGTTCCTCTGTCCATGGGGATTCTCCAGGCAAGAATACTGGAGTGAGTTGTCATGCCCTCCTCCAGGGATCTTCCCAACCCAGGGATTGAACACAAGTCTCGAGAATTGCAGGCAGATTCTTCACTGTCTGAGTCACCAGGGAAGCCCTTTAGTGGGAATATAAGTTGGTAAAATATTTATTAAGTGCTGATTATCAGTACCATCAAAAATGTAAATTTTGTTTGATCTAGAAATTTGAGTTCTAGGAAACCCTTTTTATAAGAACATTCCTAAAAAAAAAAAAAGTTTTGCATTTAAGAGTATTTATTGCCACATATGTCATAGTGGTAAATACTAGTAAATATTATAAATGTGCATCAGTGCTCTTAATTCTTTCCTTTATCTGGTTTGTGGGAACGTGAAGTTATCCACTGATCTGGGAATGTTAATATCCATTCTCTCCTCACTCCAGAATTCTATTAATTTTGATTCAGGAACATTGCATAACCTGAATAAGGTCCCAAGAGCTCTTTTCTGCCTCTTCTGGCATCAAACAGCACAGCAAGTTTGAGAATTGGCATATTGCATAAACCCCCTTTCTTATGTATCTGACTGCTATTTCATACATTCAGCTAAATCCTACCTACCCTAAAAGCCCAAATAAGCACCAGAGAGAATGGCGCTCATCTCCTGCTGTTGGAACTCCCACATAGGTTGTAAGACTCATTCCTCATAGTCCGATGCAATTTCTTTAAATGGAATCATGCCAAGTGCTTTGGCTAAATACATCTTATTTGCACACTCAGGGCAAAGAGAAACAGATTAAGTGTGGGCTGCGTGGGATTAGGGATGGCTTCTGGAACTGGAAAATGTGGCTACTCTCCGCTGCCCTGCATTCATGAAGATTGGAATGAAGGGACTGCTAGCAGTAAAAGGAATAAACATCCTCCAGAGAAACAGAGCCTCATAGAATGGAGAATAGGCAGTGGATTCATGGCTGGAGCAGGGACATCAACATATGCTCTGGTCCAGGTTGAATTCTCAATCACAGCTTCTCAGATGCTGTGGTCCCAGGCAGGTACACTGAGATAGCTGACCACAGAGGCTAAATTACACTTGACTCCACAAGTCAGTTACCTTCACTCTCCAGACTCTTGCTGCCTCTCCTTTTCTATCTTCATTTTGCTTTAGATTACAGTCAAGTTTCCTAATAGTTTAGACAATAGTCACAAGAAGAAAATATATCACTTTGAACATTGACAATATACCAGGCACTAGGAGGTATTGTACTTAAATTCAGTTAACTCAGAAAATAATCTACTTGAGGTAGATGACATTGTACCTATTTTAGACATTGTAATTTGAAGCTCAGAGAGTTTAAATGGCTCACCAGTAGTCACACACCAACTTCCCCTGGCTTCCATTTACAAATACTTAACTATGTCTAAAATGACAAGATAACAAAATAGAGAAAGATTAATGGGAAACAATAAACCTAAATGAAGAAAACAAAGAGCAGTTTTTTTTAAAAAAAAGATCACGATTTACCTTTTTCCGTTATATTTCAGTGGGGCTGAACCTCATTTCACTTGAGTCTTGATGGAGTAAAACACAGAGAATAAACAATGTAGATTACTCAAGATGATAGCTCCTTGTAGACATGAAAGACTCCTTTACTGGAAGAAATAAAAGGAAAATAACGCCCAAATCACAATCCTAGAATTATAACCTTACTCAAAAGCTAAAAAGCAGTACCAGTTCTCTGTTAAATTCATGCATACTTAAAAATTCAATAATGACTGTGTTGTAAATACCAACTTCAAAAATGATCAGACTTGTGTATAATGAATATGCTTTCATATTAAAGGGAAAATAAATGACACTTCTTTGCCATAAATTAGAATTTATGCCTATCAGGATTTTCCAGAACATTTCTGATTTAAAAATAGCATATATATATATATATATGTAAGTATGTATGTATGTATATAGGATAAGCTTCCCTCATAGCTCAGTTGGTAAAGAAATTGCCTGCAATGCAGGAGACTCTGGTTCGATTCTTGGGTTGGGAAGATCCCTTGGAGAAGGAAATGGCAACTCACTCCAGTATTCTTGCCTGGAAAATCCCATGGACAGAAGAGCCTGGCAGGCTACAGTCCATAGGGTCGCAAGAGTGGGACATGACTTAGCAACTAAACCACCCCAACCATATATACACACACACACACACACATACATATTCACATGTATATGCACTATACCCTATTAGTTTTTATTAAATATATTTAGCACATTTTATTAAACATATATGGTTACTTTACTTTCAAAATTTGAAGATGTTATCTGTCATCAAAAAGTATCTCTATCAAGAAAAAGAGATCTCTGTTATCATCTTCATTTTGATGTTAAAAAGACAGAAAGGAGCAATCACTGCCTTAGATTACCTCCCAGGAGCCATAGAAGACAGGCATGCACGTATCTTCTGTGTTTCCTGTTTGGATTTTTACTTTTTCCTCCAGAGTCCTTCATGTGCACAGCATGGAATTTTGCAGTGATTAAAAAGAGATATTGATTTGGGTCATTGATATTAGTGCTTTACCCTCACATTGAGCACAGAAAGGATCAAAAATATAATTGTGGATGCTTAGCCTCCAGGGTGGGCTTTCCAGGTGACCCTAGTGGTAAAGAATCTGTGTGCCAGTGCAGGAGGCATAAGAGATGTGGGTTCAATCCCTAGGTTGGGACAATCCCCTGGAGAGTATGGCAACACATTCCAGGGTTTTTGCCTGGAAAATCCCACAGACAGAGGAGCCTGGTGGTCTACAAGCCCATCGGGTCACAAAGACTCTAACAACACTGGAGCGACTTAGTATGCATGCACACAGCCCTTAGGGTACCAGAGTCACACAGAAGAGACCAAAGAATGAAATGAATGCATGAAAGCTCTAAAATATTTGTTACATTCCAATTTTCAGGGGGCAAAATAATTTGATCATAGATGTGTACCTCATAACATTGAAATAATTTAATGTAATTGTTTTTCTTTTTATTCCTGTGTTAAAATATGACAAGGGAAGGCCTAATTTACATAATCTTAGATGGCATCACCAACTTGATTGACATGAGTTTGAGCAAGCTCTGGGAGTTGGTGATGGACAGGGAAGCCTGGTGTGCTGCAGTCCATGGGGCTGCAAAGAGTCAGACACGACTGAGAGGTTAAACTGAACTGAACTGAGGACAGAAAAAGACTGGAAATGCCCTGGTTTTAAGCAGAAGGAAATAAAGACCTGTAAGTTGTTCCTGAAGCCCTGGGGAACCCCATCATCCAAGGTTGGATTCATCAAAGGAGGCGTGCACTAAGATAACTAAAAACACTTTTTTTTTTATTCTGATCATCTAAGGGGATGCAGGAGTGGTGCCTGGGCAATGCAGGAGTGACCAAGAGGAGGTACCCCACGTCCAAGGTAAGGAGCAGCCACTGTGCTTTGCTGGAGCAGCCAGAAACAGATAAGGAAAGATATACCCATTTGAATGCAGAGTTCCAAAGAATAACAAGGAGAGATAAGCCTTGCTCAGTGATCAATGCAAACAAATAGAAGAAAACAATAGAATGGGAAAGACTAGAGATCTCTTCAAGAAAATTAGAGATACCAAAGGAACATTTCATGAAAAGACGGGTTCAATAAAGGACAGAAATGGTATGGACCTGACAGAAGCAGAAGATATGAAGAAGAGGTGTCAAGAATACACAGAAGAACTATGCAAGAAAGATCTTCATGACCCAGATAATCGCGATAGTATGATCACTCACCTAGAGCCAGACATCCTAGAATGTGAAATAAAGCAGGCCTTAGGAATCATCACTACAAACAAAGCTAATGGAGGTGGTGGAATTCCAGTTGAGTTATTTCAAATCCTAAAAGATGATGCTGTGAAAGTGCTACACTTAATATGTCAGCAAATTTGGAAAACTCAGCAGTGGCCATAAGACTGGAAAAGGTCAGCTTCCATTCCAATCCTAAAGAAAGGCAATGCCAAAGAACTACCACACAATTATACTCATCTCACGCACTAGTAAAGTAATGCTCAAAATTCTCCAAGTCAGGCTTCAGCAATACATGAACTGTGAACTTCCAGATGTTCAAGTTGGTTTTAGAAAAGGCAGAGGAACCAGAGATCAAATTGCCAACATCTGCTGGGTCATCAAAAAAGCAAGAGAGTTACAGAAAAACATATGTTTCTGCTTTATTGACTATGCCAAAACCTTTGATTATGAGGATCACAATAAACTGTGGAAAATTCTGAAAGAGATGGGAATACCAGACCACCTGACCTGCCTCTTGAGAAATCCGTGTGCAGGTCAGGAAGCAACCGTTAAAACAGGACATGGAACAACAGACTGCTTTCAAATAGGAAAAGGAGTACATCAAGGCTATGTATTGTCACCCTGCTTATTTAACTTATATGCAGAGTACATCATGAGAAACACTGGGCTGGAGGAAGCACAAGCTGGAATCAAGATTTCCAGGAAAAATATCAATAACCTCAGATATACAGATGACACCACCCTTATGGCAGAAAGTGAAGAACTAAAGAGCTTCTTGATGAAAGTGAAAAAAGAGAGTGAAAAACTTGGCTTAAAGCTCAACATTCAGAAAACTAAGATTATGGCATCTGGTCCCATCACTTCATGGCAGATAGATGGAGAAACAGTGGAAACAGTGGCAGACTTTATTTTGGGGGGCTTTAAAATCACTGCAAATGGTGACTGCAGCCATGAAATTAAAAAATTCTTGCTTCTTGGAAGGAAAGTTATGACCAACCTAGATAGCCTATTAAAAAGCAGAGACATTACTTTGTCAACAAACGTCTGTATTATCAAGGCTATGGTTTTTCCAGTGGTCATGTATGCATGTGAGCGTTGGACTATAAAGAAAGCTGAGCGCCGAAAAATTTGTGCTTTTGAACTGTGGTGTTGGAGAAGACTCTTGAGAGTCCTTTGGATTGCAAGGGGATCCAATTAGTCCATCCTAAAGGAGACCACTCCTGGGTGTTCATTGGAAGGACTGATGTTGAAGCTGAAACTCCAATTCTTAAGCCACCTGATGCGAAGAACTAACTCATTTGAAAAGACCCTGATGCTGGGAAAGATTGAGAGCAGGAGGAGAAGGTGACAGCTGAGGATGAGATGGTTGGATGGCATCACCAACTCAATGGACATGAGTTTGGGTGAACTCCAGGAGTTGGTGATGTACAGGGAGGCCTGATGTGCTGTGGTTCATGGGGTTGCAATGAGTCAGACACGACTAAGTGACTGAACTGAACTGAAGGAGATGTATTCAGCATCCAAATGAGGGCAAGAGTCTACCAGTTAAAAATGAACAAGTTTGTCATTTAAAAATATTGATAGCTGATCAATTTGCTGATATCTTTCATGTCACAGTTGGGGAAAATGAACTTCTGAACACTGGTTATTTAATTATTTGGGACCTGTCTTTTCTTATAATTTGATAAAATGTTTTCAAAATTCAGTTGTGGTATTGAGTTTTAATTTTGCTTTTTCTTGTTTCTGTTTTAATTATATAACCACAAATCTAAGAAATTATGCTTGGAAACATCTTTGACAAGGAGCTGAAAATGCTTTTGAGTTGGGGATTAACTAAACTGAAATCATGTTACTACTTGGATGAGTATGAAAGTCTGAATGGGGCTTCATGGAGCAAAATACTCGCAATCAGGACAGTCCATGCCAGGGAAGTTGATACTTAGCATTGGGCAAAATAAATTGAAGTATCTTTCAATCTCTGCCTGTCACACTCTTACTTAACTGAGATTTGAAACAAGCTCTTTCATTGCCTTTGTCTATGTGGTGAGTATGACATTTCAGAATTACTGGTAATTGGAACCATAGGCTTCCTGTGCACCCGATAGAAGCATACAGAAACCTGCTAATTTCCTAATTCCTCAGCTCCAATCTCACTCCTGCCAGAGAAAATACACAACTCACCAGGACTGTGTTTCCTAGAGAGTGCATGATGAAATATTCAGGTGGTATTTGCCCAAGCCTGCTGCTATTTTTCCTCTGAATCAAAATGCATATACATTATCTTCCTGTCAAATTTTTTTCTTGTTCTTTCTTATTCTCTCTCCCTTCCTTCCTTCTTTTTTTCTTTCATTGTTTCCTTCTTAAATACATAATGCTTTCAGTTCAAGCAAAACCTGGGGGTCTAGGACATTCCACACCAGAGAGCGCACGCCTTTACCCTTCTTCGTAAACTGCCGATGTTCTGGGCAAGGATTTGCACTCACTCACTGAGTCATGTCCAGCCTTTTGCAGCCACATGGCCTGTAGCCCGGCAGGCTCATCTGTCCATGGAATTTTCCAAGCAAGAATACTGGAACAGGTTTCCATTTCCTATTCCAGGGGATCCTCCAGGCTCAGGGATGGAACCCGTGTCTCTTGCTCTTCTTGCATTGGCAGGCAGATTCTGTACCACTGTGCTACCTGGGAAAATTTCTGTGCAAGGATTTACCTGGCAAACCAAGACCCCAAGGTCTCAGGTGCAAAAGTCCATGAGCAGCTTCACTTTCCCTCTATCGGAGAGACAGAAGGCCTCGGAGACTTCGAGGGACTCAGAAACAGAGCCTCTGACCACTAAACCCCTGTCAGCTGTGCAGCTGTCTCTCCAGCCTTCCCAGGCTGCTTGAGGCCGATCGGTACAGGCCCAGCTGCTGCTCCCTCCTCCACAGGCAGCTGCTGCAACAAACAGACCTACCTCTTTGGGGCCCTCGACTGGGAAGAACCTTTCAGCCCATTGTTCTGTTAGACACTGATTAACCCCGCTGCGTTTAGAGCAGGGAATTGCATCAATATCTATTGATCAGCTGTCTCAGTATGATAATCCTCCTGCTCTCATCAGGGCATTCTGGACCTCACCACCCAGCAGCCCCTCTTTCCCCAGTCCATGGATAACTTTGCCTGTGCTTGTCGGGACCCGTGAGATGCTGAAGGGAAGGTGAGCTGTCGTGGTGAGTGATTGCAGTTCCAGGAGAGTCCTTCTGCTCCGATATCTGCTTCCCTCATAATCGTCTGCCTGTTCTAAGCCGCCCTGAGCACTTTTAACAAATAAAGACACAGTATGAAACAAAAGTAGAATACTCTGACCCTCCTTCTTGGATTAGAAATCACCATGACCCTGTGGCCAGGCAGAAACTGGTACCTTCTGAGATCTGAAATCTTTCCAATATCTGTGACAACAAAGCCAGTCCACAAATTCGGTTTCATTCTCAAACCAGAGTTTATACATCGCTGTTTGTAATAGTGAAGTGGTTACCTTGGGCTTGTTTGCCTAGGGTGGGCATTTTTCATTAACATAAACTTTAGTGAGAAACAACCATTTCCTATATTTGATTTGCATTGATCTTTTTCTTTTAATTGTCCCTAAAACAATTAAATTTATTGATACGTTTAAGGAATCCATCTGGGAACTCATGAGTTTTAAAGGATTATTAAAGGTGGTACAGTGGTAAAAAGCCGCCTACCAATGCAGGCGACACAAGAGAAGTGAGTTCAATCCCTGGGTTGAGAAGATCCTCGAGAGCAGAAAATGGCAACCCACTCCAGTATTCTTGCCTAGAAAATCCCATGGAGTCTTCTCCAGTACCACAGTTCGGAGGCACCAGTTCTTTGGTGTTCTGCCTTCTTTATGGTTCGTGTCTTGCAACTGTACATGACCACTGCGAAGACCACAGCCTTGACTATATGGACCTTTGTCAGCAGAGTAATGTCTCTGCTTTTCAACACACTGTCTAGGTTTGTCATAGCTTTCCTGCCGAGAAGCAATCGTCTTCTGATTTCATGGCTGCAGTCACCATCTGCAGTGATTTCAGAGTCCAAGAAGAGGAAATCTGTCACCATCTCCACCTTTTCCCCTTCTATTTGCCATGAAGTGATGGGGCCGGATGCCATGATCTTAGTTTTTGTTTTTGTTCTTTTTAATATTTAGTTTTATTTTCTTCTGTTAGGAAAATCCAAATCCATAAGTGGTAAGGTTTTGCACAAGATTCCTATAGTCAGTAAAATATAAAAATGGAAATTAATCTCAAGTTTTTCCAGGCAAAAAAATAATCCAAATTAGCCCATCAGCTCATGGCTCTGGAGTCAGAAGATACAGTTCAGAGCCAACACTGGTCGTCATCATTTCTCTGAAAATCTAGAGGTGAAAGCTGCCTTACCCATAGCCTCCTCAGAGAGAAGCAGCATCAGCTAATACTGGAAAGACACCCCTGAACCCACTTAAAAGGTCACTCCTGGGCAGCCCAGCTGTAGCCTGGCAGGTGATCCACGAAATTCCCAATGTGAAGGGCTTTGTGGTAATGAACTAAGCAAAGCAGAGGGGCGCTTTCTGGAGTGTGTACTGGAGAAAGCAGAGAGAGACTCGCCAAATCATAGGCAAAGTTTAGCGATGCACCCAAGTGAGGACAGATGCTGTGAAAACAACGGCAGACATAGGGTGAAGTATCCAGCTGCCAAGAACCCGGAAGGCTTCCCAGTTCCTGACCCCATCCATGGCTTTCCATGTCATTCTTTCTCTTATCCTATTTATTTAGGTGACTTTTTTAATTTAGAAAAAACAAGTTTATGGTAACTTATTGACCCTTTTATGTATTTTGCACAAAATTTTAACTTAAAAATGTTGCTAATGTCTTTAAATCATAATGCATTCCTGAAGCAATTTTCATTCTTCTAACATTAATCATAATCATCTCTTAGAGTTAACTCAATCACAGGACTTTGTGTTAAAATTGAAAAGCATGGCCTTTAAAATCTGAAGACCCTGCATTCAGGTATAATCTCTAACTTTCAGGCCTACAGATTTCTTAAGAAAGTACCCATATCTTTCCTGAAGTTCTACTTCTCATCCACGAAGACGGGGTTGTACATCCCTCTAACCAACACACTGAACTGAAAAACAAATGCCAGAATATATGTAAAAGATTGTCAGAAACACTAAAGCCTATCAAAATAAAAGTTTGTTTTAACATCTGCAAAATACATTTATAATCATAAAGAACAAGATAGGGCAAAAATATAGACACAAAAAATCTTCTCTGATTAAATGAACTATGAGTTGAGACATAGGATGGGTCTCTAGGTATAAAGGTGTGAGAAGAGTTCTTAACACAGGAATAGCTTATCCGAAAGTCCTGTATAGGAGAACTGGCATGCTGTTATCAGCAGAAACTGGCTTAAGAGAGCTAACAGTGACATTTTCAGAAATGTTGTAAGCCAACTGGTAAGCACAGCCATGTTTTACAAATTTGTTATACAATTTGTAGAACAAATTATATCAGCTAACAATTAAATAAATTATGTTAAAAACTCATTACTCAATTGTATTTTAGTTGTATGTATTTCCTTTAGAGGGTTTATGTAGGTTTTATTTGTATGGTAGAAATACTGCATAATAGGCTATTATGGTAGTTCAATGGTAAAGAATCTGCCTGCAATGCAAGAGATAGGTTTTGCTCCCTGGCTTGGGAAGATCCCCTGGAGAAAAGAACGGAAACCCACTCCAGTATTCTTGCCTGGAAAATCCCTTGGACAAGGAAGGCTGGCTCTCTGCCATCTATAGGGTTTCAGAGTCAGACACAACTTCGTGACCACACAACTACCACTAACCGTACAGTTCTTCCCAATTTCACATTCAGTAGCATCTCATTGACAGATTGAAATCAGCCCTGGCAGGAATGTTTGCACAATAAAACTGGCAAACCTTACAAATCAGGGCTTCATTTATAGCCATGGTTGAAGATTAAGTTGTCTAGATGTAAGAAAGTGATGGAGACAATCTTAATAGTGCTGAACAAACTTTACGGATGCATGTCAGGAGTTCCTACATAGTAAATAGTCCCCCAAATTGAGGCAATATTCTTCCAGTAATTGAAAGCTCTTATCTTATTCTACTAAGAAGTCACTCATATTCTGCACAAATTTGAGTGGGATTTCAACAGATATCTTTGTTGTTTTTTTTTTACTTTTGTTTTATTGGTTCATCGAATAATACTGACCAACATTCATGTTGAAATTACATTCATTTATCAGTGTTGTGAGCAACTTCTTTTCTGAATCAGACAGTAATTAAACATTTACTCATGGTTTGATTTTCATCAAATTATGGTTTGATTGCAACCATATAGGCTGGTGGTGAATACACGATCTTGGCAAGTTTCAGTGAACAAATTTTGTGAGAACCAACCAATTAGCAAATGAAACTTACAATAAAATGTATTGCATATTGTATTATTTGAAAACTGTACATTTTAAAAATAAGTTTACACACACACACACATTTTTTTTTTTCCCAGAGCTAGTCATTAAACATATATCAGAACATCACTGTTTGGGAGATAAACATTTGTCACAGAGTGATTAGGACTGAAAGACAGACATTATGAAACAAATACAGAGAGAGAAAGGCAGAAAATGAGGAGAGATGACATTGGTAGGGACTAGATCCTACATGAAAGGGTTTTCATATGAACTTTGGAAAGCCATTAAAGATGTTAAGCAATGACACATACTTATCAAATTTTTGCTTCAAAAATAGATTGGAGGAGAGTGAGAGCATGAGCAAAGGCCAGTTTTAGGTTATTTCAATCTTCCAGATGAGAGATTATGGTAGCAACAGCTACGTGGTGGCAAAAATGCATCATCTGTATTAGTCAGGGTGTGTAACACCCAAATTCTGAGCAGAATGTTATTAAGATGAAGGCTTGTCGCTTACTCACAACGGTGCAGTGAGAAGTTGTTTAGTTTTGACATGATGGTGGAGGCATGGGCCTTCCCACTCAGTGGCTTCACTGAGCTGTAGTGACACCTGTTCTCGCCATGATCTGGACTGAAAAAAAGGGAGCTGGGAGCGTGGAGGATAAAAGGAAGGGCTTGGAAGTGGGTAACATTCCACTGCCCCAAACGTATCACTTAGTCTCATGGCAGTACCGAAGGACTGGGAAGTTCAACCTTCTTCTATTCCCAGAGGAACATAAAATGATTTCTCTCTGCTCAGTTTCACTTTGTAAATGTCTCCATTCCTGACAATTAAGGGACTCTCAAATATTTATTGACTAATGCACAACCATGAATTTTTCAGTTTTCTCATTCTCGAATTCACTAGAGAAACACAAAGTCTGGTCCAGGGAAGTTTCTAGGAAGAGCAGAAAACCTAGGTTTGAGTTTGGTTTGGTTTGGTCTCTGCTGCTTAATCTTCATGTGACCTTTGACAAATTTTTCTTTTTTTTTTTTCCTTGTCTGAGTCTCATTTTTGAAGCTATAAAATGAGGGAAATAATAGCTGTTCTACTATGAGAAGTTCTAACAAAACAAAAGAAGTAGAAGTAAGAACATATTATAAGGTGTTAACACTCAAGCAAAACTCAACAATTTCAAAAGAGACCATCTTTATAGGAACCCTAAATATACTTCTAGGAATATGCCTTGTGTTCCTAATAATGGGAAGGTACTCTGAGTTTTAACTGGCAAATATCCCTCTTGTTTCATTAACACAGCAAAAGAAAAACTGTCACCTGGCCTGCCCCATAAGAGCATAGTGCAAAATGAGTCAGCCCAGCTTTTCTCACCAGCTGCCTGCCCCTGAGAACAATAGTCAGCCTCATGATATGCATTGCTGAGGCTTCCCTGGTGGCTCAGACGTTAAAGCAACTGCCTGCAATGTGGGAGACCCAGGTTCGATCCCTGGGTTGGGAAGATCACCTGGAGGATGACATGGCTACCCACTCCAGTATTCTTGCCTAGAGAATCCCATGGACAGAGGATCTGGATGGGCTACAGTCTAACATGACTGAGCAGCTAACATACACACACATACACATATTACTAGAAGAATTTTTGCAATTTCACTGAAATAAAAATACGTTAATTCATATTTTCTAGACATTGTAGATTTCTGTGTGATGAGTGGTATAGGATCCTATTTAAATAGAAAAACTAGCAAACAAATAGGGTTTTTTTTAAATTTCATCTTAGCAACATAGAATTTACTTAGTAAATGGTCCTATTCAAGTGGAAAAAAAAATCATCAGTGGATGAATCAATAGAGACATGCTATTAGGTTCTTGTTTTGTGGAAAGACAGTAAAATTTTGCTTGATCCTTCTCTACCAAAAACTAAAGAAGCATTTTCTTATCTTCTCTACATATCTTCCACAAATCTACCTTTCTCATCTGCCTGGACCATCTCCATCATTTTCTTTCTCTGACTCTGACTTTAGATTTGCATATCTCCCCAGTGCCCTCCATATATATAAACCTTAATCTTTATCACTAGTTCCTTTTTCAATCGCTGTTTTGTTCATTTGCTCAGTCCTGTCCAACTCTTTCCAACCCCATGCACTGCAGCACACCACACTTCCTGTCCTTCACTGTCTCCCGGAGTTTGCTCAAACTCATGTCCATTGAATCAATGATTCCATCCAACCATCTTATTCTCTGTCATGTCCTTCTCCTCCTGTCCTCAATCTTTCCCGGCATCAGGGTCTTTTCCAATGAGTCAGTTTTCTCATCAGGTGGCCAAAGTATTGGAGCTTGAACTTCAATATCAGTCCTTCCAATGAATATTCAGGGTTGATTTCCTTTAGGATTTACAGATTTGATCTCCCTGCATTACTTTAGGCAAGTGAAATCATACAATCTTTATGTCACATCTGAGACCACACGATGTTCAGCCCTTCAGAGGGACCAAGGTCTGAAATATGGCACTGCTGTACTGTTGGAAAAATACAAATGGTCAAATCTCTCTGTCAGTAACAAGATTCATTAGGCACTGGTTAACCAGAAAGGCTATCTTCCAGAAAGGTTTCTGCTCAACAGTAGAGAATTCTGTAGAACCTTCTGGGCTCTGGTCACAAATAACTGTTCTCCTCTGTCAACAATGAGACAAGATTAGTGTTCTTGCAGCAGCAGCTGAGGCTGAAATCCAATCAGCTCCCTTTCCAAGTGTGTTTCAACAGCAGCAAGCAAAATTCATTCAGGTAAATTTTTCTCCCTGGACAATAATTTTGCATCTCATTAATATCCCTTCCTTCCTATTTGAGAAACTCTTAGAAACTGTCTTAGTCTACTTAGTGTAACAAAACTTCAGAGACTAGGCAGTTTATAAACCAAATAAACAAGACTTCTCACAATTCTGGAGGCTGGTAGTCCTCAAGAGCAAGACACTGGTCTACTTGGTGTCTGGGGAGATCCTGTTTCCTGGCTCACAGGCAGCCTCTTCTCACTGTGTCCTCACTTGGCAGGAAGGGCAGTGAGCTCTCTGAGATCTCCATTATAAGGACATTAGTCCCTTCATAAGGGCTCCAGACTCATGACCTGATCACATCTCAAAGGTCCATCATCTTGGAGATCAAGTTCTCAACCTATGAATTTTGGAGGGACACAAATATTTAGTCTACAACAGAGACCATGAAAAACTCAAACCTCTGAATCCACAATTACAAGTTGGTAAGAGCAATAAGTTGAGATGAATGTTGATTTTGTCTATGAAGTTAGCCACTTTAAAGCTTCCAAAATTGCCCTCAGACAAAGGCAACATCTGGTCTGCTGAGGACTGTCCCCCAGTGGACTTCCAATATCCTAATATTGCTGGATGCTCAGTTACTTGGGGCTTTGCTGAGTTTGTTCCACATAAATTCTATGTAGCTTCTCAGAGAAGGCTGAGTTTCCAAATTGGTCAAGAGAAAAGGAATCTGCATTCAGAATGACAAAATTCTTTTACCTGGCGAAATTGTCATTCCAGTTATGTAGTGACATCCTTAGAGCTCCATTTTCAAAGCGAGCTTTGAGAACGCTTGGAAGCCAGCTCGGTCTGGGAGCATGCTCTACCATCTCCTTATCCTGCAGTTACATTCTGAATTTTCCACATCTTTTGCATTAAAGAAACATTACACCCTCTAACTGTGTCTGTTGGCCTCTTTCCAGCAAACGTATTACCATCAAATGTGACAACCACATAGTTGATGCCATGGGGGACTGTTAGGAAAATCTTTCTAAGGAGCTGTAGTGGAGTGCTTTTGATGAAATTCTAACAGGCAGATGTTTTGGCTCACTGTCTATGGCTTGTTTCACCTGTAAGTCAATCTTGTCAGTAGCTGGCATTTGCATCTTCAGACTCAAGTCGTTCATTTATTCTGTTAGCAACTCTGAGGTTTAAAGTTTCTTAACTTTATGAGGATAATATCTCTGCTTTCCTGAGAAGTGTTCAGCCAGGGGTTATGATGAGAAGGCAGAGAAGCAAATTGATTGTAAATGAGGCAGCCAAACAGCTGGAGTGAGTGCCATTACAGCCACAGAATCTCCAGTGAAGGAGAAGAGGGCACACCAGGCAAAGGTGCTTGTGCACAGCCCTGAACTATTAAAAAGTGGCTTTGCTGCAATGGGAAGAGCTCTAGACTTAACTATCATGAAGTGTGACGAGGAGACCATTGACATACGTAAAGCTGATCTCAGTTTTCTCATCTATAAAATGAAATGGTACCAATTTTCAGGACTTCCCTGGTGACCCAGTGGTTAAGACTCACCTTTCAAAGCAGGGGGTGAGAGTTTGCTACCTGGTGTGGAAACTAAGATCCCAAATGTCATGCAGCCAAACAAACAAAGCCTAAGACGGAAGTAATACTGTAACAAAGTCAACAAAGGTTTTTAAAACTGTCTACATAAAAAAAAATCTTCCATTCAATTGCTCAGTCATGTCCAAGTCTTGGTGACCCCATGGACTGAAGCATACCAGGCTTCCCTGTCCCTCACCAGCTCCCAGAGTTTGCTCAAACTTATGTCCATCAAGTTGGTGATGCCATCCAACCGTCTTATCCTCTGTCGTCTCCTTCTCCTTCTGCCCTCAATCTTTCCCAGCATCAGGGTCTTTTCAAATGAGTCAGATTTTATATCAGGTGGCCAAAGTATTGGAGTTTCAGCTTCAACATCAGACCCTCCAATGAACACCCAGGACTGATCTCCTTTAGGATGGACTGGTTGGATCTCCTTGCAGTCCAAGGGACTCTCAAGTGTCTTCTCCAACACCACAGGTCAAAAGCATCAGTTCTTCTGCACTCATCTTTCTTTATAGTCCAATTTTCACATCCATACATGACTACTGGAAAAAAACATAGCTTTGACTAGATGTACCTCTGTCAGCAAAGTAATATCTCTGCTTTTTAATATGCTGTCTAGGTTGGTCATAGCTTTTCTTCTGAGGAACAAGTGTCTTTAATTAAAAAAAATCTTAAAAAAATAAATTTAAACAAAGAGATGACACCAACTTTAGAAGACTGAGTGAAAAAAATAAAGTTTTGTATAATGTTAAGTTTATGTATCATTGACACTTTGTTACTATTTATACTCTTAGCAAAAGCACATTTGCAATAACCTCAATTTATCACCCTGATGTTTCTTTTCTATTTCAGACACATCCATTTTCACCATACTATTTGTTCTCACCAAGCCATAGTTACAGAATTCCTGTACTAACCCTTGAAAGAAACTTTTTCTTCTCCTTGCTATGGAGAAGCATAAAGGACATAAGTTCACCTTTTCCATCTTTATGAATGTCTTTCTGAAGAGTTTGGATTTTTATAGCAATTTCCCGAAGAAAGTTTGGCCGTGTGAGTGAGTGACCTAAAGTTTCTGAGACCTCCACTCTTTAATAGATGTTCTCAGAGAACATTTAAAGCAGAAACAAAAAAGCAGAAAAAAATGTGGAAATCTACCAGAAGAAAGTAGGACAAGCATAAGCAAAGTAGAGAAACTCAACTCCTGGAGGTTGTAGATATACTGCAAGCTCTGTAGATGTTAGAGGGGATTCCAGCATCACCAGCTTTGGTTTCATTCAGGGCAAAATTGTCGGCATGATATGGTTCCAATGATCTAGAAACTTACAAGTTGGTGAGATAAAACAATGATGCCAAAAGTCAAGGGAAAAGGAATATTATTTAATGTAATTATAATATTGCAGAAGACTTCTTTTGTTATTCAATTGCTAAGTCATGTCTGACTGCGACACCATGGACTGCAGCACGCCAGGCTCCTCAGTCCTCCGATAGCTCCCACAGTTTGCTCAAATTCATGTCCATTGAGTCAGTGATGCTAACTAGCCATCTCATCCTCTGTCACCTTTCTCATTTTGTCTTTAATGTTTCCCAGCTTTAGAATCTTTCCCAATGAGTCAGCTCTTCGCATCAAGTGGTCCAAATATTGGAGTTTCAGCTTTAGTATCAGTCCTTCCAATGTATATTCAGGGTTGATTTCCTCTAGGATTGACTGGTTTTATCTTCTTGCTGTCCAAAGGATTCTCAGAAGTCTTCGCCAACACCACAGTTCAAAAGCATCAACTCTTCGATACTCACCCTTCTTTATGGTCCAACTCACACATTCATACATGACTACTGGAAAACCATAGCTTTGACTATAGGGACCTTTGTCAACAAAGTGATTGCTTTGCTTTTTAATACACTGTCTAGAATTGTCATAGCTTTCCTTCCAAGGAGCAAGCATCTTTTAATTTCATGGCTGCAATCACCATCTTCAGTGATTTTGAAGCCCAAGAAAATAAAATCTGTCACTGCAGCCAATTTTTCCCCTTCTATTTACCATGATCTATTTGTGATAGGACCGAATACCATGATCTTAGTAGACTACATAAGGTTAGTTAATTACTAAGCGAGAATTTTAGGCAACAGGTGCAGACCATTTCATTTACATATGAATTGATCCATAAGGCTTGCTCCTTCAATATTTAGCTGCAAATATCTTCAAAATACAATGTTTCATGTCCCTTTGTCACTCTGGTAATAAAGATACATGTTTAAGAATATGAGGATACATCCAACACGTAGCACAAATATACATTTAAGTTTCTAACACTATAAATGACATTTTCCAATTTAATTCAAAATATTAGAATTGTTTTCAATCATGAAAAAACATGCTTCTACATTAAGAAAGCTTTTTAAAATCACCAATCAGAAAAGAGACCCATGCTAATTTGAGATTAGTAATCAAGTGAAAGATATAATCAGTGCACAGCTAATTCTATGTCAATATATATTAATTATCTTAAAACTGAGCTTAAAAAAGCAAGTTTATTTGATAGCTATGAAAATTATAAACCATATAATGTCCATGATTACTGATTTTATATTGAATTTGGTAGGTATAATCAGCGAATTTTATTTTATATTTTTAATGAAGAAAATTTATGGAAGAATGTATAGTCCAAACACATAAGTCATCTTTCAACCTGATGATGAATGCATGAAAATGTGGCAATAAAGTATCTGAAAATTTGTGTTACCAACTGGATTTATCTTCTCATGATGCGTTCTGGATTTTTAGAAATCACTAAATCTTACTATCAAGCTATAATGAAATAAAAAAGTAAAATAAGCATTTACAACTAGTATTTGTTTAGCAACTAGTATGTACAAGACATTATTCTATGCATCAGAGGTATGACAGGAAAGCATGTCATTTTTTTAGGGAGCATATATTTGAATGAAGAGAGATGGGAATGAAAGAAATAAAAATACACAATAAGTCAGATATGCTAAGGATTATTTAAAAATAGAGAATAAATATGAGAAACGGTAATTGATGTGATGGAGTGGCTTTTTTGGGCATACTACATTGGCATTTTTTACAGGCAAAATTTGAGCGAACACAAATAATTTGAGGGAGCAAGGCACTGAGACTGTTCAGGATAAAAGTGTTTCTTGAACAATTGCAAAGAAACCAGTAGAGGTGAATAAATATAAACAGAATAGGGGCTGGGGTTAAAAGGCTGGACCTGCGGTGGGAGAAAGAGAGGAAGAGAGACCTTGCAGGGCATTAAGGTGTTTGGTCTGGGTGAGAAGGGAAGTCATCGCAGTGTTTTTGAGGATGAGGGATCCACAGCTGGCTTCTCCTTGGGCAGCAAGAGTGGAAGCTAGAATCCTGATGAAAGGTCATCGCGATAGTCAGGCAGGAGACAAGGACAGCTTGGGTGATGATGTAGCAGTGAAGAGGCTGAGGTGGGGTCAGAATCTCGGCCTATTTTGGAGGTAAATGTACTGACAGGTTCTGCTGATGGCATGCACCTGGGGTTGATACAGTGTGGTAGACAACGGTGCCTTCCACTGGCATCGGTGCCACAGACAAAGCCCAGCAAGACTATATCAACATTCTGACTTCCCATCAGATCTTAGGTCTTGGCTCAAACTTACTCACACTTCAATAGCCCTTCCCTTTGAAAGTATCTTTTTATTACAATTTTTTAATGGGATATAACTTTTAAATTTCTTTCTGAGTTGATTTAAATGCATGCATATTCATGCTTAAGTGGCAGCATAGTAAGATTAACTTGATGTACCTTAAAATAGAGTTCAATAAATAGTAAGATAATTTTATTTCCCAATGAATCCCAAACAGAGCAGAGCTACTTTTCTTTTATTGTAAACTATATGACATCTGTTTTAACAAGCTTCTTGAAATCATATGGTCAGAGAATGATAGGAAACAATAGCTTATCCAATTATTCATTAATGAGAGTCCATTTTCTTAGTGTCACTGCGTTGTTTTGAGTCCTTTTGATTTTTGTCTTTTATTTTCCCACCGTGTAGCATGACTTATAGGACTTACTTCCCAGAACCGGAATTAAACCCAGGCCCCCAGCAGTGGAAGTGCAGAGTCGTAACCACTGGACTGCCAGGGAGGTCCCAAGTCTGGTGTTCTTTTAATCGAAAAGTTGAATTGAACTCCTTAAAAAAATAAACGACAGAAATTTATTTCTTGCAGTTCTGCAGGATGTGAAGCCCAGAATCAAGGTACCTTTTTATATACTGTTGGAATAAAAATCTCAAATAAACCCAAATTCAACCCCAAATTCCCCCTACCTGCTTTCAGCAGTTCATTGCCATGCTCTTAATAGCTCTTCTTCAAATAGCTTTCTGCATCAGGAAATCGGTCAGTATCATTGTCAGGATTCAACTTTAAGGGAAAAAAAATGGCAGTAGGAGGGATGGCATGGGAGAAAGAGAGACCAAAATAAATATACAATGAGTAATAATTACAGGAGAATATATATATATATATATGTATACTTCAAAACCTGTACTTGCAGAATTTCATTTTGGAAAGAAAAGCCTATCAAAGCATATCATTTTAATTATACTTCTATTACCAAGGGACTATGAAAGTGTATATTAAATTAATGGAATGGATTGCCTTGGTTCCACAGTGGTTATTAGCAGGAAGAGCTCCCAGTTTCCTTATTATGTACATCACTAACTTTAATTGCATTAGGCTGATCTGGGAGAGCTATTTTTAGGAAATATTTCATCCACAAAACAATTTCTGTTGGCGGTCTGCCTACTACAGCTCCAGGACTGAGGTTTCTCTCATGAATGTTAACTTCTTCTTTCTGTCAGTCATGCTTTAGCTCGTATTACCTTATTCAAATGACCAAAAATGACTCTGGTCCTCGAGACCATCCCCTGAAGTTCCCAGGAGAAACCTGGTGGTGTAGCTCAGCAGGTTTCCTCTGTGGGCATGTGGGGACAAGTGTGTGGACACAATGGCTGAACGACACACACACACCATGACCCATGACTGGCAAACGGGACAGTAATGGCAGAGTCGGGGCTCCCGTAGATCAGGGACATCACTGCTCACTTAATCCAGAGTATAAAGATTTTATATAATAAACACTTGAAAGCACTGAGCAAATTAGCCGTTAGCTGTTTGCGCCTGGAAACTCACTAAGATGTCTAAATTTGGCCCATACTTATGACCGCACTCTGAGATGGTTACTACAGGATGGTTTGTTAGTGTCCTAATAGATCTGGTGCCAGGGTCTTGATCAGAACCTAGGAATTGTAAGGTTCCTGGAAGGCAATTTAAAAATCATGTACCCAGAGCCTTCCACATGCTATGTAAGTCCACTGATGAACAATTGACACAGGCTTTGAGAAATAAAACTTGGTGGAATCTCTCAAAATGTAAGACATGCATAGTTTCAACCCAGCAAGTCATCAGGTGTAAACATACCTATATACACATGAATAATATCGGCAAGGCTAAGTGTAGCACTGCCTACAAGGATGAAAAAATAGGAGTAACCTGAATGTGTCTTACAATGGAATATTTAAATAAAATGATGTGTTGCTGTATTATGAAACATTTTGGGGTTTAAAAAATAAATGATACAGTTTATCCATATCATTGAAAGTTCTCCAGTATATAACACTGAAAAAATAATTCATGGTATACCACACAGAGTATGGCCCTATTATATAAGTAAATGATCTGATGCAATTTATAAATTATGTGACTCATGGCTGTGAAATCTATATTTATGTTTTTACATGTATTTTACACTTATGAGATTTTATATATATATTTCATTACATCACACAGGCATGTATATATTTAAGGAAATATATATAATATATACTATATTATATAATTATACATATTATGATATATAATATAATAAATTTTAATAGGGTTGGCAACTGAGTTTGAAGATAGGGGATGGATATAAGTATTTCAAAGCTATGGTTTTTCTAGTAGTCATGTATGGATGTGAGAGTTGGACTATAAAGAAAGCTGAGTGTGGAAGAATTGATGCTTTTGAACTATGGTGTTGGAGGAGACTCTTGAGAGTCTGTCTCTTGGACTGCCAGGAGATTCAACCAGTCCATCCTAAAGGAGATCAGTCCTGGGTGTTCATTGGAAGGACTGATGTTGAAGGTGAAACTCCAATACTTTGGCCACCTCATGCGAAGAACCAACTCATTGGAAAAGATGTTGGGAAAGATTGAAGGTGGGAGGAGAAGGGGACGACAGAGGATGAAGTGGTTGGATGGCATCACCGACTCAATGGACATGAGTTTGAGTAAACTCCAGGACTTGGTGATGGACAAGGAGTCCTGGAATGCTGCAGTCCATGGGGTTGCAGAGTTGGACACAAATGAGCAACTAAGTTGAATTGAATTGAACTGAATAGGTACTATACTTTTTATTCTATATTCCCTTACATTTTTCATTGTATTCATAATAACCATGTATTTATATATTAACTTGTGTCACTAAAAAAATACATACAAACTGAAAAGAAACTAGAGCCAAAAGAAGCTCTTTATATGTCTGAAGTAACTCCACTGGTTTGTGGTAGGGGCAAAATAAGATCAAGTATGAGATTTCTGGATAAAATCATTAGTGTCACAGACCTTACCACTGACAGGGACCCCAGGAGTTAATAACAGCAGTAAACTCTTACTTAGTCATTACAATGTTCCAGGCTTTGCTTTACATGCCTCCTGAATGTTAATTTCTGTAATCGTCAAATAACCTGATTAGGCAGCTGTCATTATCCCTTTGCTAAAATACTTACACCATAATCTCTTCCCTGTACACACACCTGCGGTGATTGCTGCCTGGCACTGACCCTGAGCTGGCTTTGGTCAATGGAACAATGGCCAGTGACACTTATGCAGTTGCTCGCCAGGAGCTGCAGGTTAGAGCCTCCTGGTTCTCGCTGCTGGGACCTTTTCATACTCCAGCCTCCACTAGCTTCCTGGAGGAAGAGAGAACACATGGAAAGAGCTGGTCCCTCCTTGCTGAGCCAGCATCCCATCTGAGGCCTCGGTCCCGTGAGAGAGTCCCTCAGCTTCATGTCTGCCAGGGGACTTTATCTCGATTTCACAGACGAGCAAACTGAGATCAGACAGAAACGCCTGCAGGGGGAAGAGATGGATGGCAGCCTTGGAGTGAGGCAGGACCAGCCCAGCTGGAGGTGGTCCTCAGCACTCCGCATGGCTGATGCGTCCAGGACAGACGCTACCTTTGTCAGCCTGACCTAGGACGGGGTAGGAAGGACACTGGCGCACAGGAGTAAACCCTCCATCTCCCCTCTGCCCAGATGAGGCCGTCTGCTGTTTTTTTCTCAACAACTGACTCTCAGCACCTCACCCACCTTGGTCTCTCTCCCAAGTTCCAGAAGAATGCCTGCCTGCCTCCATCTGACACAGAGTAAGTGGGCACAGGGTCTGAGCTGGTCTCCCACTGCATTAGGAAGTGGTATTTTTATTGGTTTTTTTGTGCTTAATCAAGTGGAGATTTTCTTTTAAATTATGAAATTGAGTCTCAGAAAGTTTGTTCCAAGAAATACGTCACCAAAAAAAAAAAAAAGTAGAAGAGAAGAAAATCAGCTCCAGATGAACGTAATTCCAAAGCCTATCCTTTTTCAGTAAACATCTGAGCATTGGGGACTATTTATTTTTCTCAAAATTCAGTTTCGGATTTTATTTAAACGTATATCCAGGGTATGACACAAAGTCCATATTCACTAATGCTGACCTGAATTAGGCTCTTTCTGTTTGTGTAAAAGCGAGGATATATAAAGGTAGAGAAGCAAAGAGAAGAGTTGGCAGCTGAGCCATCAGGCAGAGTGGAGAAGAACTACAAGTCCGCAGGTTCAGGACAGTCTCCTCTTCCTCTTTACCTCTGTTCTTTCTTCCTGTATGTCTTTCCTTCAAATGTTGTCTCTGCTGTGGACTAAGTATGTGTGTCTTTCCAAAATTCACATGTTGAAACCTAACCCAGATGGTGATGGTGATAGGAGGTGGGGACTTGAGGAGGTCCTGAGAATGGAGCCCCCGGGACTGGGGTTGGAACCCTTATTTATAATAGAGACCTCTCACTCTCTTGCTACCCTGTGAGGACACAGCCAGGAGGAGCTTGTCTGCAACCCACCAGAAAGTCCTCATAAGAACCCAACCATGTTGGCACTCCAAGCCTGGCTTCCAACCTTCAGAACTGTGAGAAACCATCTTTCAATGTGAAAACACAGCACCTCCATGATACTTCATTACAGCTGCCTGCACAAATGAAAGCGCTTCAGATGAAAAGGCCCAGTAAAAGCTTCTCATAATTGTGTCACCATGGTGTTGAGAGCTCATCTGAAATCCAGCCCAGCCATGTGACCTACAAGAGGGGGCAAGGGGGCAGAGAGTATGGATGATTTTATACTGATCACCAGCTCCTGGGAGTGGGGTTGGTGAAAAGGGTTTAAGAACATCTCCTTCGAGTTCCTAAGATTTCACAAAAGATTTCATGGCCCAGCATTCCTTCCTGCTTTTAGTTTATTTTCACTTCCTCAACTCTGCTCAGTTTTTACCTACTCCTGCTCGTTCGACCTTCAGTCTCCTTTAAAACACACAGTCACCTCGGCATGGACCAAAGATGAGCTTGCCTTACACTAGACTCTCCTATTGCAGTAGGCAATGCAACCTGTTTGCATTACTTTCAACTAGTGTCCAGTATTGTTTATCTTTGACATGCTCTCCTCCTTACCCATTCCAACCTCATAGCTAAGCTTTAAATGGAAGGTAATTTAACAGAAAAATCATCTCCATTACATAAGTTTTAGGTTATTTAATTCTCACAAAAATTTTCCGTGTAAGGAATACTAAGCTTATTTTTCCAGATAAGGAGAGTGAGGTTGAGAGAGGACAAGTCATACAATGACAAAACAGGTTAAGTGGTAAGACCTGGATGCAAACTCCTATCTCCAAACACAGTTTTCATGCTATTTTCCAGGTACTGCGTAGCTGGAAATTCTTCAAGGAAATTTATGTTAATACATTGTTGTGAGCCATAAACCCTAATTAAAAAACTGAAAAGAGAGTTACGTCATTGAATTCAACCTTTTGTATTCCCACCCAGATGATCTGAGAAAGCCAAGAACCATTCTCTGATGTGTGGCGCTTTCAGATTTTTCTCTTGAAACTCCAAGAAGCTAAATGTTTTCATTCATTTCTTGTATGGAATGGCTTTAAGTCTTTCCCCATGCTTGCAATTCTGGAAATGTAACTGACAGGCACAGAGAAGCATTCTGATCACCTCTCTTCTGATCACCCAGTAGCTCCTGTATACCTTGCTCCACACATTATACTTACAGTAATTCAGCCTCATGCCATACTGATTTATTTGGAAACCACACTGCAGTGTTTAAACTTATTTACTTTTATGTCATCATCTAAAACTCATAGAGGTTTTTCGCATGTCTGATGCTAAGCGGTATCTTCCCTCTTGTCCATTATTTCTATTGTAGGTTTTCTTTATTTAAAGTGTGGGTCCTAATTACTAGTCCAGTTTAACCATAACTTACTTGGTTTATCCCTTGTTTTGGTCAACTAATAACTTCTTGATCCTGATACTTATTCCTCAGACCACAACTCAAAGATGACTGGTTAGAAACCAATGAGGGTTTTGTTCAGTTTAAGTCACCAAGTGAATATATGCCCAGCTTCTTTGGTTGTCAGTAGATAGCTCCTATGAGATGAATTTCCAAGTTCTCCACAATTAGGAGCGTAGCAACTTTAGCACTTCATACCCAGATAAAGATTGCTTTGTTCTCATAATGTGTACATTTTGCACTCAAATTTTTTTCCAGAGATAGTGATATTAATTTGTGCTTTGTAATGAAAAACCTGTCAATGCCCTTTATCAATGATATACTATGTAAAGAAAATGTAATTAAGCAAATCCAGTGGAAATTATAGTAAATGTATACCAAATTTCCTCTCCAAATTAGTGTAATAACTAAGTTCTACCACACACTTCACATTAAATGTATTCTCAAATTTGATAAGCACAGTAGAAAATGATAATTTGTGTATAGATAGGTAGTATTATTTACCTCATTATAAGGATGAAAAAATAAAGTTTTATATTTGTTTGCCATATGTTTTAATATTCTGAGCATATTTACATGTAAAGGTAACTAAAATGAAATATGGTGAACGTTTTTGAGGAGGTGATGGAGTTGGGAGTGATGGAGTAAAGAATTGTTGTTTATCATTACAGGAAATTTTGTACTATTTACTATTAATTCAGATACATGTGTCATGTTCTTAGTGTTAAAAAAGAAACAAAAAAGATACAGAAAAAAAAAGAAAAACAGTAAAAAAGATACAGGATATCAGATCTTCTAGTTCTAATTTTGCATTCTTTTACAGTAAACTGTACTCTCTCTTTAACAATCTGCAATCCCTGGCTGAGCAATTATCTCTACTAGATGCCACTGATATTGATGTATTAACAATACTGAGCCAGGGTTAAGGCACATTAATTTTTAGAATGAAAGGGGAACCAAGTTTCTCTCAATCTCTAGCCTCCAACCCCGCTATTTACCCTCAGTCCAAACAACTGGGCAAGAATATAGCATCATCATCAACACTCAAGACAGCAAAGAACAATTATATAAGTAATTTCCTGCAAAGGGGGGGCAAGTGTGTAGGGGGATACACCACTAACTTTTTTCAGCAAAACAGACTCCAGAATTTTGAGGTGTGCTGGCTCCTCATCCTAGCAGATTTTTTGTTTTAATGAAACTCTTAATATCAGTGTCAGCAAAAACTGATCTATCAGCTCTCACACTGAGTTGGACCTCACACTAAAGGTGTCCCATGTGAAGACTTAAAGGAAGCACTAATTTTCTTTCCCTCCCGTGTATCTTCCATGGGTTGTTCTATAAGGTGTAACAAGACTTTGTAAATCATTAGGTCAGAGGTCAACAGGAAAGAAAACTAAATCAATACAGATATTTCAGACTTGTAGTTCCCTAAAGACACGTGGGTTTGAATTTTTTTTCCACTCTTCTCTGTACGATCCCAATGTTCTCCAAGAAAGAACAATCTCATTGCTCTGTCAAGAAAATCGAAGTCATTACAGCCACACAGTGTGTCTTCTGTGAATGAAAATCACAGAGCCAGTGTCGCGTGCAGAGGTTTTGTTCTGTGATCTAGTAAAGAGAGGGAGATGGTGGGTTTCATATCCTATCACTGCCCCCACTCACAGAGCAGCCAGCACCCCCCACCCAATGTCAACACACGAAGTGTGTCCCCACTTGTGGACCTTGGAACTAGCTCGGCATAAACTTCTCTGGCATTAACTAACCTGGCTGGGTCCATCTTTCAATTTGGGCATCTGCTTAAGGATCAAATCTTCTTCTCAGAGCCTTTCCCTGTCCGCCCATCTTAAATTGCCCACTCAGCCACTCTCCATCTCTCTGCCTCATTCTGTTTTCTTCTTGGCAGTTAACTTTATTTGTGATTGTTTCATTCATATATTTTCTTCTGTGTTTATTTTCCTCACTGGACTATGATCTCCATAAAGGTAGGGGCTATTTCTGTCTTCTTGATCACAGGAGCATCTGGTGCATGAATAGAAGACAACAAAACCTTGCTGGGTGAATAGATGAAGAAGTAGATTTAAAAGGAAGAAGTATAACAGGTGGATGTTTCATTGGCATGACTTGCCCAGTAACTAATTGTTGGAGGCGAAATGATACTCTGTATTTTTAAATATCCCAGTTTGCAAAGTGCTTTCATACGGATGATTACATTTGATTCCATCACTGATGCTGGGTAAGAGCAGAAAAGGAACTTTCCTAAGCATGCTGTGACTTTCCTAAATTACCCAGCTGGGATGAGGTTGAGCCCGGCACCCACAGCCACTGCCCACCACCAGCATCCACTCTACGACAGCTGCTTCTCAAAGGGGGAGTTTGCGCCTTTTCTGCGTGAACATTCTTTGTTAGTTCTGGAAGTTTGCTTCATTAAAGTAATATCAATATTTACACCACACCAAAAAACCCCATCTGATGAGTCTATGAAAGCCTTGGTTTTTGATGTGTTTTTTAATCCCCTCTTTTTCTCACTGTTGCTACATGCAGTGCTGTTTCACCACATACACAGAAAAAAAGTTACATGGAACTAGCACTTAGCCTATATCAATGCACCATCTAGTTGTATTTAAACATAAACAAGTCATTTGCACTTGAGTCAAATAACAGAGACAGAAAAAGTCTTAAATGGATGCCTCATGATTTCTCAGCACTCTAGATATTCATACAGTCATCACTGACGAGATTGGTGAAACTTGAAACAAGCCTCCAACATGAATGAAATGAGCTGGCGCTGTCTGTGCTTTTCCAGAGGTTAAAAAAAGAAAGAAAAAAAAAAGCTCACCTAAGTCAATGTAATCTGAATGTCCTGCTCCAGGAGAAGACTTGAACTGTTGATGGATATGATGACAAACTGAGAGGATTTAGAAGTCAGATCTGTAATGTTTCTCTGGCATAGTATTTGGGGTCCTGGAAAGGTATTACACACATAGAAAAGGGAATTGCTTTTAGGACCAACTAATATCAATTAGGAGATACTATTTATCTGAAACACAAATGTGCACGCTTTCGCCCCACGCTCAATTATAACGATTTTCATCTGACCGCAGGAGGACCATGACAAGCACCCCCTCCCCACAGTGACAGAGCATGTTTTTCTAAATCCTCCTTTCCTTTCCAGAACTGTAAGACTGACAGCAAGTTACTTAACTCTGTCCAGCAGCAGCTGTGTGGGTTTTGCATAATTAATTATTTATACCAAGGCAGACACAGTAATTAACATCCAGATGAATATGATATTCTGATCAGAAATACTTTGCATTTCAGCCATGCCTCAAGCAAGGAACTGTCAAAACTGGACTGTTTGACAGAGTGGGGCCTGCCAAAAACCTCCCAGACATCTGTTCTGTAACAAAAAGAACAGATTCTCGAAGCAGTGTGTACATATATTCACTGGTTTTCCTCAGCAAGGAATGGTTGATTACCTTTTCACAAATTCCGGTCAATTTTGTCTGGTTCCAAGATCATCACTCAGTGTCTCACAGAAGGGCTGAATTTTAAATGAGAAGCCTGTCTCTCCAAGTGCCAGCCCTGCGAACGCAGTCAGATACGAGACCCTGATCGGTTACTCTTCAGATCTGTGAGTGGAAGTGTCACAGAACGACTTTTCATCCTTTCTGGGCTGGAAAACCAATAGCGCTTCTGAATTATTCTTAACAACCATGTAGTTACTTGACATCAGAGTACATTGCCACTTGTATGGAAAATGGAAATACATAATATATGTAAAAGTTACAGATTTCTCTAGAAACGGTGGGGAAATGTCACCCACAAGCCACTCTGTGCATATTTTAATACAGAGCTTCTGAGATAGTTCATGTTGCTTCCAGGGCACAGTTGGATTCAGATGCTCCCTCGGTCATTTTCAATTCAAATCAGAGTGGCTATTGCCAAAAAATATACTTACTGTCCAGGACAGGTAGATTATGACTAATATGACTACATGGTTTAGATTATTTATAATCCAATTAATTATTTTTAAGTCAACAAGGAAATACAGAATTAGGAATCTCAAGACCTAGATACTAGTTGTGGTTCCATCTCTTAGGACTGGACTTCCCAGGCAGTGCTAATGGTTAAGAACCCGCAGGCCAATGCAAGAGACACGAGAGCCATGGGTTCCATCCCTGGGTCAGGAAGATCCACTGGAGGAGAGTATGGCAACCCACCCCAGTATTCTTGCCTGGAGAATCCCCAAGGACAGGGGAGCCTGGCGGGCTACAGTCCATGAAGTAGTAAAGAGCTGGACACGACTGAAGTGACCTAGCACACACATCTCTTAGGACTAGTTTGGCTTCAGACCAGTCTTTGACCATTCTGAAGATCTATTTCTTCAGCAGTAGAATAGAATCAATTAAGCTTATCTTGTTGATTGCTAATGTCTATGAAAGCCTTTTGAAAACTTCTGAGACTTAGGTTATATTCAAATTATGAGAATGATTCCAGACTGTCATAAAGGCATATTTTATTTTGAGGGCCACTGACACATATTTTAGTTTTTCAATATCAGCTGACTCATTTTTAGGGTTGCTAGATTTAGCAAATAAACATACAGGATGCCCAGTTACATCTGAATTTCAGATAAACAGCAAATAAAGAATTTTCAGCATAAGTATGTCCCATGTCATATTTGGGAAATATTTATATATAATTTATTTGTTGTTTACCTAAAATTCAAATTTAGCTGGCCATCTGTATTTAACCCACATTCATTCTGTATTCAACCCTGCTTTTTGGCTTGGATAAAATGTCACCTGACAAGGCATGGGAGACACTCATTTCCCCTCTCTGACCACAGTGTGTGTCATGTCTTTGCACAACCATGAATCTAGAAATACTAAATCTTTCCTTCAGCTTGTTTTACACAGCACATTTCAATCTACCTGTGTTGTTTTAGCTAGTTCACATGTGCTGGAAATTGCAATGATATTAAAGTGGATGTTTTATAATTTATCAAAAATAGATGCATCTATTCTTTTAATTATGTTACTAATTAAGAGTACTAATTAGTAAGAATGCTTAATAGAGAAATTTCTCTGTGGGCTTCATTATATGTGATGCCCCAGAGCACTCTTAATCTTAGAGATGATAAAGATGATTCTTACTGGCCTCTCCTCTTATCTAAAGATCAATTTTTAAAAAAGCCTAAATAATAATTCAGAAAATGATCCAAGAATTCCAATTTTGCCAAGACTCTATTCCCAGTTAAAATATAAACTTCACCATGAGGCATCTTTCTCTAAAATAGAAAAGGAGGGACAAGGCATTTTATTTAATAAAATAGGCCTGGGGAGACTCATAAACTTGTGTCTGGAAGACAGAAAGAACAAAAGAAGCATTCATCTGTACAGAAAACGGACGTACTTCACAAGCCTAATTAATGTTGTTACCAGATTAAAATGAAAGAGAGAGAGGAGAGATACAATGTGGGAATGAAAGAGGTTCCCAAAGAGGTTTGAGAGAGGATACGCCATGTAACGAGAAGATGGCTCAGGTCATTCGACAACCTTGAACACAGAATGATCTGGCATCATATTCCAGAGAACAAAGTGCAACTATAAGCACAATGTCACTACGAACTACGGGAATGGGGGAGCGGAGCAGGATAACAGTTTGTCTTCCAGGAGAATTTGGAATACAATTTATCCTCATCAACCTGAATGATCACACTCTACTCAGAGGGTTCTTGCAAGCAAGTCTAACATGCCCTGGGCTCTGGGTTCATACAGTCCTCCACTTCTTTTATGCCCATCCTTATCTTCTAGTCATTTACGTAAGACCTAGGCCTTGCACTATGACTCATGGTGTGTTCTGGGTCCTGCTAGTGAACTCAGATAAATTCATTGTCCATCTTTCCACGTTTGGGTTGTGTCAAGATCCCTAAAACCTATGCAAGAAAAAGAATAAATTGTTTGATATATAAACTTCAGTCTTAGGACCTTTACACACCTTTGATCCTATGTGTTGTATTTTCATGTGAATATTGCTCTTTTAGCATTAAGCTTCCAAAATTTTGGTCCCAGGGGCATCTAAGAAGAAACAAAATCTGGCCTTCTGCTGAGCTCGCAGTTTTTGCCCATGTGAGGTGCTCCTTAGTCTTGCTTTAACATTTCCCTTTAGTGAGGTTCAGATGATAAAGAATCTACCTGCAATGCAGGAGACCCAGGTTCAACCCCTGGGTCAGGAAGATCTCCTGGACAAGGGAATGGAAGACCAATCCTATACTCTTGTCTGGTAAATCCCATGGACAGAGGAGCCTGGAGGGCTACAGTCCATAGAGTTGCAAAGAGTCGGACATGATTGAGTGACTGACACTTAACACTTAGTGAGTCCACTTTATTGTTGAAATCATACTCTCAACCTCTCTTTTCTAACCATCTTATTTTTGAGGGAGGTGGGAGGAGGGGTTCTGGAAGGGGAACACATGTATACCCATGGCGATTCATGTCAATGTATGGAAAACCAACACAATAATGTAAATAAAATTAATTAAATTTTTTTAAAAAAGAAAAAACCACTTAATCATTTGCAACTGGTTATAAAACAGTGGATTTCAATCACTAAAAAAAAATGTTTATTATTAATTTGGGGCTGTTTTTCTTCATTGGTATGATATTCTCATAAGATGTTTTGAGAAACCCTGAGAAGGGGAATAGCCATCCATGAGGCATGCTCATTGCATAGAAATGAAAAAGACAACTGAGTGGGAATGAAAGGGTTATGAGTTTCGGAGTCGCTCATCTGGTGTGTTCACAGAGTCTTGCTTTTCATATTAATTTAGGGATGTAATCTACTAAGCACACATCTGAGAGTAAAACCTGTGATTTGGGAAACATGTGACTAAGCCTCTCACATGCAAATAAACACATGTGCAGTGATCAGAAATGGTGTCTGGCAGCACAGGGAATCAGTCTATGGATTTGCCTTGAATGCCTTGAAGCTTTCATGTGCCATTCCTATGGGAAACTGTCTCTGCTTGCTGAGTTCTACATTTTTTTAGTGCAAAATCACGAGTCAAACATTCAGCTATGACCTTTCCTAAAGGAATATCTTTGACCTCTTAGTGAACTGTGTAGATGGTTTTTGCCATTCCCACCCAAGAGCCGATGATTTCTAAAAACTAAGTATTTGTGAGTTGCATAATTATGCAACTAAGCCTAAATTCAGAAGCTGAAGAATGTTTTTCATTGATATCTGAATACAACAGAAAGGTCAATAGTTCACAAACTTGTTGCTGTTGTTTAGTCACTAAATCATGTCTGACTCTTTGTGACCCCATGGACTGTAGCCCACCAGGTTCTGCTGTCCATGGGATTTTCCAGGCAGAGATACTGGCCCAGTGGTCATTTCCATCTCCAAGGAATCTTTCCAACCCAGGCACCACACCCACACCTGCATGGAAGGCAGATTCTTTACCACTGAGCCGCCTAGAAAGTCCAATACACAAACTTACTAGCAGTTAAATATTGGTGCATTTTTGTCCCTTTTGCAAATTTAGGGTCTTTTTAAAAATATTTATTTATTTATTTGGCTGCACCAGGTCTTAGTAGTGGCAAGCAGGATATTTAGCTGTGACATGTGAGCTCTTAGTTGTGGCATGCGTGATCTGGTTCCCTGACTAGAGGTCAAACCTGGGCCGCCTGCATTGAAAGTGAGGAGTCACAGCCACTGGACCACCAAGGAAGTCCTCTAAATTTAGGATCTTGAAGGCCACGTTTCTCATTCCTCAGTTCTGCATAACCAAGGTTCATGGAGACAAAGCACACAGGTATTTATAAACTTGTGGGTTTATGAACTATAGACCTCATTCAGCATACTTAGATGAAATAGCAGTTACAAACATTTATCAGATATTCCTAAAATCTTTTAAACAATGTACTGAATCACAAATTTATTTTTAAATTTTATCTTCAAACCAAAATCATCAAAACCAGCCAAAACTTTTGGGGAATTTACAAAGAAACATGCAAGGGATTCAAAGGAGCTAAATGACAACAGACTCTTGATCAATAGGAAGACACTTTTGAGTACAACAGAAATACAGGGTGTGTACTCCTTCCATACACTCTGTTAATGACATACTCTATGCAAGCACAGTGCCAGGCCCTGGATGTGTACAATGATATATCATTGTGGTCCCTTTTCTCTAGACTAATATTTTTCCTCTTTGGTCCCAGGAGGTCAATGATATACACTAGGTAACTTAATAAATATTTTTAAAAGTATACAATGATCTAATAAATATTTAAGGTAACATACTTTTAAATTATATGCTTGTATTGAATAATCTGAAAGATAATAAAAGCATCTTTAGCTTCTGGGGGTTGCTGGCAACCCTTGGCATTCCTTGGCTTAGAAACATCACTCCAGTCTCTGCTTCTGTCTTCACATGAACTTCTTCACTGTGTACCTCTGATTGACTCAGTTCTTCTCCTCTTGTAGACACCAGTCATAGTGGTTTTAGACCCACACACTTCCAATATAGCCTCATCTTATTTAATTATACCTGTTCAAAAAACTAAGATCATGGCATTCGGTCCCATCACATCATGGCAAATAGATAAGGAAACAATGGAAAGAGTGACAGACTTTATTTTCTTGGGCTCCAAAATGACTGCAGATGGTGACTGCAGCCATGAAATTAAAAGATTCCTGCTCCTTGGAAGAAAAGCTGTGACGAACCTAGATAGCTTATTAAAAAGCAGAGATATTACTTTTCCAATAAAGATCCCTCTAGTCAAAGCTATGGTTTTTTCCAGTAGTCATTTATGGATGTGAGAGTTGGACTATAAAGTAAGCTGAGTGCTGAATAACTGATGCTTTTGAACTGTGATGCTGGGGAAGATTCTTGAGAGTCCTTTGGACTACAAGGAGAGCCAACCAGTCCATCCTAAAGGAAATCAGTCCTGAATTTTCATTGGAAGGACTGATGCTGAAGCTGAAGCTCCAATACTTTGGCCACCTAATGAGACGAACTGAAAATCATTTGAAAAGACCCTAATGCTGGGAAAGATTGAAGGCAGGAGGAGAAGGGACAACAGAGGATGCGATGGTTGGATGTTATCACTGACTCGATGGACATGAATTTGAGCAAACTCCGGGAATTGGTGATGGACAAGGAAGCCTGGCATGCTGCAGTCCATGGGGTCGCAAAGAGTCAAATGAGAATGAGCGACTGAACTGAACTGGCTGAATCTAGTTGAAAGGTAATATGATCAGGATAAACATCAGAGGTTGATGCTAAAGTAATGGAGAAAAGGGGAAAGAGTTGATGAATCATGCAATTTACCTGCTTATGTTTATCCCACTTAATTAAATACGTGCTTATTCTTAGTGGCAGGACTTTTCCTTACTTACATATTCAGTAACATGAAGCATAGCCCCAAATTTTTATTAAAGGTATAACTAGTATTAAAAGCTGTATCATAATTACTGTCTAAGTAAATTCTGCACAAATGTATTTAAATTAATAACAAAAGTACTTGTTGACACTACATTGATTCATATATTTATCTTATTAAAGTTTATTAGCCATCACTATACCAGGCACCTGGTTAGGAATAAGATCATCTAAGACGAAACACAGCCTCTGCCTTTGCAAGTGTATTAGTCAAGAAAGAAGCCAGATAAATGTAAAGAACTAATAATCTGGTGTGATGTGTGTGTTCAATCACTCAGTCATGTTCAGCTCTTTGAGACACCACAGGCTATAGCCTGCCAGTCTCCTCTGTCCATGGGGACTCTCAAGGCAAGAATACTGTTGTGGATAGCCTATTATTTCTCCAGGGGAACTTCCCGACCCAGGAATCTAACCAGAGTTTCCTGCATTGCTGGCTGATTCTTTACCAACTGAGCTATCAGGGACATGTGCTAAATCAGGGGAATTACCTACAAAAGGCTGCAGGAAGGACCCCTCTCTAGGTCAGGGGAAGGGAGATAAAAGCTTCAGGGAAAGCTGTTGTGGAAGCAGTCCTGAAACCAAAGAAGGAATTTTCAAGTAGAGAGAAAAGAAGGAAAGGCTGTGTGAGTCAAGAGCAAGTGGCGTATTTACAAAATTGTGAAGAAATGTGAAATGTGCAGAAAAAAAAATAAAACAGATGAGAATGTCCCCCAGGATGATGCTGGAAGAGCATACAGGGTGAGCCTGGTTGTCAGTCTCTTCCTATTTCTGATGTTGGCCAGGTTTTATCAAGCCAAGTGATGAGAACTCCCAAGGCATGCTGAGCAAAGAAGAACCATGATTACTCAGAAACGTGACCACCGATAGTAGTAGCATAGACGACAGGCTGGATTGCCATCTTTTACAACCTTAAATAGGAATGAAGGTCCACTTATGAGAAATGAGCAGCAGGAAACAATCTGACAGAAGGAAATGGATACAGTAGAATGTAGAAGTAAGCTGAGGGTGAGGGAATGTAAGCCATCAACCTGGGCTTCAGCATTTGCAGCGTAATCATGATGCTACTCACAAGCAACACAGGTCAGTTCCCCAGGGAAGAAGACTCCAGGACAGCCTTCTGCATGCAAGGTGTTTATTATGCAGAGTACTTGGGATTAACATCAGTGCAGAAGGAAGCAAAAGAAGCAAGATTGGGCAGAGGAAAGACTCAGCCTCCTGAGTAGAACTGATTCAAATGAATTTTTTTTTAATGCTGAGTAATATTCCATTGTGTATATGTACCACAGCTTTCTTATCCATTTGTCAGTTGATGGGCATCTAGGTTGCTTCCATGTCCTGGCTATTGTAAACAATGCAGCGATGAACATTGGGGTACACGTGGCTCTTTCAATTCTGGTTTCCTCAGTGTATACGCCCAGCAGTGGGATTGCTGGGTCATATGGCAGGTCTATTTGCAGTTTTTTAAGGAACCTCCACACTGTTCTCCATAGTGGCTGTACTAGTTTGCATTCCCACCAACAGTGTAAGAGGGTTCCCTTTTCTCCACATCCTCTCCAGCATTTATTGCTTGTAGATGTTTGGATTACAGCCATTCTGACTGGTGTAAAGTGATATCTCATTGCGGTTTTGATTTGCATTTCTCTGATAATGAGTGATGTTGAGAATCTTTACATGTGTTGTTAGCCATTTTTATGTCTTCTTTGGAGAAATATCTGTTAAGTTCTTTGGCCCACTTTTTGATTGGGTCGTTTATTTTTCTAGAATGGAGCTGCAGGAGTTGCTTGTATATTTTTGAGATTAATTGTTTGTCCGTTGCTTCATTGGCTATTATTTTCTCCCATTCTGAAGGCTGTCTTTTCACCTTGCTTATAGTTTCCTTTGTTGTGCAGAAGCTTTTAATTTTAATTAGGTCCC
>ML660778.1:11307470-11324575 GCA_007570785.1 Antilocapra americana | reverse complement strand
ATATATATATATATATATATATATATACACACAACATGGGCCTATCCATGAGAAAAAATAAAATAAAATAAATATGTAACATTTTCTGTTTTAAAAATAAAAAGAAATAGGAAAAATACAATAAAACTAAAACATATATCCAAAGTGTTCAAAAAATAGAAAATTCCATAAAAAATAGAGATAGAAAAAAATAGGAGAAGAAATAAAAGGAACACAGTTTAAGAAATTTTCCCAGAACTGAAGAATACCCTTTGTCAATTTGATCATTCCTCTTTATTTCCCAGCACAGTTGAAGAAAAAAGACCACACATGAAGGACCACATTATCATAAATTTCAGAACATTAGGGAGAAAGTAAAGTCCAAAAGCCTTCCAGACAGAACAGGAAAGTAGGAAAAACAGAGGATATGCACAAGAATGTCTCCTAACATCTATCACGGCAAGCCTGAAATGGATGTGCAGCATTCAAAAGTTATGACAAATAATTTGTGAACAATATTTTTGCCCCCAGCCAGAATCCCAGATGGTTAAGTGGTAAAGAACCCACCTGCCAATGCAGAAGATGCAGGAGACACAGTTCGACTCCTGGAAAGGGAACATCTGGAGGAGGGCATGGCAACCCATTCCCATACTCTTGCCTGGAGAACCCCATGGACAAAGGAGCCTGGTGGGCTACAGTCCTTAGGGTCAGAAAGAGTTGGACAGGACTGAGTGACTGAGCACCCACACATAGAATATTAAGAATAGAGATTTATAAGAGTTTTTTCAGACCCTCTCAAGAATTTCAAGTATCATACTGAAAGAAGATATACTCCACCAAAAGAAGAAAATGAGCCCAGAAGGACATGATATGTAAAAAAGTATAAATCCAATCCAGAAAAGAAGATAAAATCCTTAGAATGACTATGAAGGGAAACCTTTACCCCACAGCTGCACAGCAGACCTACAGGTGAGCTCTTTTTAAGACTTAAATGAGATTTATTGCCCATGTGGATACATTTAAACACATTATGAGAAAATTTACATCCTAGCATTGAATTTATGGGTTAAATAATTAAAATTCTTAAAATTAAATAATGGCTGACTTCCCCAAAACAGAAACAAAAAAGCAAACTAACAACAAACACAAAAACTAAGCAAAAAGGCCAAGTAATTAATAAGATGATTATTGACTTCTAGGAAAGCAAAATACGTTGTACTAGAAAGGAAATAATGTTTTAATACATTGATATCTAGTTAAAATAGTGTAAACATTATTGATTTAACAAAAAAATGTGGTGTTGTATATTAGGTTAAAGGAAGGTAAGTCGGGAGAAGATATAAACTCCTCTTGTGTATTGTAGGAAGTCAGCTAATAAAAGCTGAAATTTGATCCTACCCTGAAACGAGTGTGGTCAGAGCTTGGCCAGTGTCTTATTTTTGTATTATAAACCTATATAACTCTGTGATTATGTGCATATGTAGGAAAAAGAAGTGTTATAATCCCAGAAGAACTCTGCCAAGGTTGTAAATTTGAGAATTTTCAAGATAATAGGAAATACTAGTGAAATAAGCAGGAAGACAGACTTCCCTGGTGATCCAGTGGTTAAGAGTCTGTGCTTCCGGGACAGGGGGCATGAGTTCAATCCCTGGTCAGGGAACTAAAATCCTACATGCCACGCTGTGTAGTCAAAATATAAAATATAATAAAAGTAAATAAAAATAAATAGTCTCCATAGTTCAGTATTCTAACGCATATATATGGAATTTAGAAAGATGGTAACGAGAACCCTGCATGCAAGACAGCAAAAGAAACGCAGATGTATAGAACAGTCTCGTGGACTCTGGGGAAGAGGGCAAGGGTGGGATGATATGGGAGAATGGCATTGAAACATGTTAATTATCATATGTGAAATCAAATGCCAGCCCAGGTCTGATGTTCAGAGATGGTGCACTGGGATGACCCAGGGAGAGGGAATCGGGAGGGAGGAGGGAGGGGGGTTCTGGAGGGGGAACATATGTATACCCATGGCGGATTCATGTCAATTTATGGCAAAACCAACACAATAAAGTAAAGAAATTTTAATATATATATATATATATATATATATATACACAAAAAGGGCCTATCCATGAGAAAAAATAAAATAAAATAAATATAAAATAAAATAAATAGTTCAGTTCAATTCAGTCGCTCAGTCGTGTCCGACTCTTTGTGACCCCATGAATCGCAGCACGCCAGGCCTCCCTGTCCATCACCAACTCCCAGAATCTACCCTAACCCATGTCTATCGAGTCGGTGATGCCATCCATCCATCTCATCCTCTGTCGTCCCCTTTTCCTCATGCCCCCAACCCTTCCCAGCATCAGGGTCTTTTCCAATGACCAATATTTTTAAATAAAGAAAAATAACCAGGGAGATTACAAGAGTATGTGGGCACTATGATTAAAGACAGAACCGGGTATAATGGGCTTGATGATGCCCCTATCACCACCACGCTATGTCCATGTCTGAATCCCTAGAATATACGGATGTGACTTTGAGGACAGAAGATGTGAATAACTTCAGAAACTTGAGAGGAGGAGTGCATATGGATCATCTGGGTTGTCCTACTGCAATCAGGGGTTTCCTTGTGAGAAAGAGGCCTAGGGAGGTTTGAGTCAGAGCCACACAGAAAAGGTTCTGAAAAGACAGGGTAGAGGGAGTGGTACAATCGCAAGCCAAGGGATGCTGTCTGCACCAGACTTCAGAAGAGGCGGAGAACAGATCCTTCCATTGCTTCTCCCGGGGTAGTGTGGCCCTGCCAACACCTTGACTTCTGACCTCCAAAACCCTGAGATAATGAATCTCTATTCTTTGTAAGCCTCCAAATGTGTGAATGTTTTTTACATTTACTTTTTTATAAAACTTTTTATTGTATACTGAAGTATAGGAAATGAACAATGCTGTGACAGTTTCAGGTGGACAGTACAGTGACTCAGTCATACATGTACATGTATCCATTCTCCCCCAAACTCCCCTCCCATCCAGCCTGCCACATAACGCTGAGCAGAGTTACCTGTGCTACAGAGTAGGTACTTGCTGGCCATTCATTATAAATACAGCAGTCTGTATGAGTCCATCCCAAACTCCCTAACTATCCCTTCCCCACATCCTTCCCTCCTGGTAACCATAAGTTCCTTCTCTAAGCCTGTGAGTCTGTTTGCTTCATAAGTAAGTTCATTTGTATCATCACTTCTTTTTAGATTCTGTATATAAGGGATGTCACACAATATTTCTCTTTCTGACTTCCTTCACTCATTGTGACCATCTCTAGGTCTATCCATGTTGCTGTAAATGGAACTATTTCATTATTTTAAATGACAAGTAATATTCCATCTTATGTATGAACCACATCTTTATCCATTCCTCTGTCTATGGACATTTATGTTATGCATTTCTACTTTAAAGGACAGTCCAGGTGATGGCAAGACAGGCATGGAAAGAGTTTTGAATGAATGCTCTCAGAGTATCATTGATGACCATTGTAAACAGAGGCTTTGAAATGGTGAGGACACCAGACAGGTGGAAGGGGATGGAGCCTGGATATGAGGTGAGTATAGGAAGCAGTGATGTCAGTTTTCTGTTAATATTTTTAGGTTATATTAAGGTTAAAATCAGGGCATAAAAAGGACAGGGCTTTCAATCCCATGTGCTAAAATCAGAATTCTTTTATAATTAAGCCTAATTCTATAACTACACATAGGAGAACAATGAGGGGTGGGCAGTCAGCCTTGGGAGAGAAATGCTTGGATCAGAATCGGCCCAACTCCTCTATTAACCAGCTTCTGAGCCAACTTACTGGCTATTCCCAGCTCCTTACCCTCTATCTTCATCTGTGTACTGAGAATAATATTTAATATCTCTCCATGAGGTCAGTTGGAGCTTCTCAGGTGGCTCTAAAGGTAAAGAACACGCCTGCCAATGCAAGAGACATAAGAGACTCAGGTCAGGAAGATCCCCTGGAGGAGGGCACAGTAACCCACTCCAGTATTCTTGCCTGGAGAATCCCATGGACAGAGGAACCTGGAGGGCTACAGTTCATGATGTGGCAAAGAGTCGGACATAATTGAGTGACTAATGCTTAACACTCAGTGGTAAAGAATCCACCTGCCAATGCAGGAAATACAATGCAGGAAAGAACCCAGAGTTCTTTCCCTGGGTCGGGAAGATCCCCTAGAGAAGAAAATGGCAGCCCACTCCAGTATCCTTGCCTAGCAAATCCCATGGGCAGAGGAGCCTGGTGGGCTCAGTGCAGGGAACTGAGATGTAAATGGAGAATTTTATTATAATAGAGCACAGTAGTCTACTGACTATTTCCAACAGAAATCTCAAAATTAAACATAAAGTGTGTATTCTCCTTGAGGAAGTACAGAAATTGTGTTTCTTCTGCTGTGACTGGGTCCTTGTATTTCTTAATCAGCACACGTGCAGAAGAACTGAACATCTGCCCCCTCCCAGCTTTCTCAGTACAGAACTTCACTAAGTTCTACAGATTTTATCTCTGGCAGGAGAAGCTTTTTTAGCCAGGAGGTGGGGCATGATATATCTAAATACGAGAGTTCAGTACCTACCTCTTCAGTGCAAACTGCTGGGTACATTCAGAGACAGACTTCAATATCAAACACATCTTCCTGTTCTTTTTTGAACTCCTGACAGTTTTTAGCCTGGGAAAGAGCAGACTTAGAGAAAACATGACAAGGTGCTCACATACCTCCTGGGTAGGAGATGGATTGTACTGTTATCAAGCAGCTGCAGGTGGAAGAACTTTGAAGGTCTAGAAGATGGTGCTCTAAACATGAGAGGAAAGGAAGGTCTGCGTTCTTGCAGGTTTTTGGGTGAATGCAGGCAGGCCTCCCAATAGCTTTACCACAGCCAGGCTCTTTTTGCCCTGGAGCAACTCCTGACTCAAACTGATCAGGCTAAGGCTTCAAATGTGCTCACCCTGGAGACAGATGGAGTAGGACAAAGGAAGGATGCGTGGATCAAGGAAGCTGAGGTTCCCAAGGGCGGCTGCAGAGACCATCCATTGTTGGATAAAATACCTAGGACAGGCAATATCGGGTCTCCAGCCTAGCGGAATGAACCATCTTCTGGAATAATGGAACAAACGCAAGAATCTGGGTCCTACTCTCAGCTATTCAACTTCACCAGTCTTAAACCCCACCAGAGAATCTGCATTTTTTAACAAGTGCCCTTTCTTGTCTTGTAAAACTGTTTGAGTGTTAAACGAAATAATTTATGTGAAACCACTTGGTTAAGTGCCACGGAAATGTTAACAATCATTCATCTAATCTACAATGAATTTGCCAAAGTGAACTGTACGTGACTTTGCCAAGATCATGGAAATAATTAATAGCAGAGCCAAGAGCCAGGTCTCCTGAGCATCAAGCCTGGGTTCTTTCCAGTTCTCTACATCATACTGTGTTCTCACACAACATGCATGTGTATGTGTGCACACACTCACATATATGTACATGTACATGTCAGTACATGTATATTGATTAAAATCAAGTTGTAGGTGTTTCTACAATATGAATACAGGAGTTAAATTTCTATGAATAATGTTTGGTACATGGCCTACAGGGGAAACTTTCTTCCTTATTCATCTTCCTTCATTATTCTTTTATCAACAAAACTCCACATGTACTACCTGGGGCCAATTCAAGCCCATCTCCTCTATCAAACTTTCTTACCAGTTCTATACATACTGTCCCCGCTACTGAAGTCTGAAGGGATTATTGTTTCTTTTGAACACCATACAGTGAAAATAGCACAGTCTCTAGTCTCAGAAAGTTTGAGTTCAAGTCCAAGTTTTCTTTCTTAAGAGCCTTTTACTGCATCGTTTAATTTTTCTGTGTGTTCATAGTAAAAACCGGACGCTGGATAGTAGACAAGAATATTCATCTGTACCTGCTGCACTGTGAAAATGTAAGGGGATGGTTGCTCCCTATATCCTGGAGCGTGTATGGGGTGATGGCACTGGAATATGTATGAGCCAGCCCATCGAAAAGCCCAGTGTTGATTCCTGACCCAGACAACTTCGAGCTGCACATATTTGGGAGAATCACTTAATCTTTATAAACTGCTTTATCTTATTTGAAAAACAGGCTATTTATGAGCCCAGAATAAGGTGTATAAAGCACTCAGCAAAGAGGCTGGTACATAATGGAGTTGAAAAAAATGTAGGTATTATTTTTCTAATTCAACACTATATGTATGAAACAGCCTAGGTATGTATAGGCTTCTCTGGTGGTTCAGTGATCAAGAATCAGCTTGCCAATGTAGGAGACATGGGTTCGATCTCTGGCTCAGGACAATCCCCTGGACAAGGAAATGGCAATCCACTCCAGTATTTCTGCCAGGGAAATCCCATGGACAGAGCAACCTGGAGGACTACAGTTCATGGGATCATGAAAGGGTCGGACACAACTTAGTGATTAAGCAACAACATATATATATATACGCTACCATGTGGTCTCTCATGTATTTATTGGTATCATAAATGGAATATATCTGAAGGGAGAACTCAGACCTCCAACTCGAGGACTCAGTTCAATGTGTCTGGCAATTGACTTCCAGTGTCTAGTCCTGTTTCCTTACTCTGTGAAGAAGAAATTGGATATGCCTTTCTCTAGGTGGTCTTGTGCTGCACCTGACATCGTTGAGCTTTTGTCTTGGTTCTGTGGTCTCATGCCCATGGCATCCTGGGGTTAGCCCCCATGTCTGTCTCTGATGCAGTTTTCTCCCTAACATTTGGATCATCAATTTCATGACAGCTAGGTGAGCATTGTATAGATAACCTGCTTTACTAGCTCTCAAGGTCGATTCTAGGGGTCCTTGTCTCTTTCCATCATCAATTATCCCCTTTAGAAGAGTCTCCATGGTACAGTGGTTCCCATCCTGAGGTCTCAGCATCCCTCCTAACAATCTTGCAATATATCAGCATTAACATTTTATAAGCCTGCAGGGAGCCGGAGTGAGAGAGAGAGAGATGGATAGAAAGGGAGAGACAGATTGGTTAAATAGCTTGCCAACACCACAGAGCTAGTGACTGAGATCCAAACCCCAGCCTCTAAACCACAAAACAAGCCACTCCTTGCCTTATTGCTGTCAACTTCATGTCAATAGCACAAGAATCTCATGTTGATTAGAAGCTTTGATTGGCAGCTATATAGTGTTTGATGAATAAAACATAAGATAATAAAAGTGTTATTACTTGTAAATGCAGTTGAGTAGACAAAAATAGTTCAAATATAGAGCCTTTGGGGATCTTGAAAGCAGCTCTTGCTGGTGGAAGACTCAGAGCCCTCTCATTAAATTGACATTGGCCTTGTACACATCCACCAAATGATCAAATGAGAAAAGGACTCCATATGACAAAAATATTGATTGAAAATCAGTGTCTGAAACTCAAAATAGTAACCATACTGTAGCAACGAGATCATCAAGCCTCCTTGGACTTTCTTTCAAGCAACCTTTTACTGCTATGTTAGTACAACTTCCATGGTAAATGTATTGGTTCTCTGTCACAAACTTCTGATAAATCCAAGATTTATTGGATTTATTTTATACTGATGCTGATTTTCCCCACTTCAAGTACTTAAAATACCCCAATACTTCAACCATCCATTACCCAAGAACTAAAAGAAAAAAAAAATAGAAATTATATAGAAGTGAATTTAATCATTAGACACAATTACCTCTGTAGTCAGTGATCTCTTATGAGAATGTTTAGGTTAAAAAAAATCAACTTTTTATTACTGTTGTCTTTGATTTCTGAAGATTTTAACAGTGTCTCCTATTCATAGGATTTAAATTAATTGTGCTGCTCCTATGTCTGCCTTAAATCTGGCCAGAGCAGGACTTTCACAGTTTTTAAAGAAGAGATTAAAAGTTGCACTATTTCCAGGCAAAGATATATATTTGAATTACAGCTTATTACAGAAATCTTCATAATAAAATTGTGCTGTGCATTGTTGCAATTGAGAGAAAACACACCAAGCTCAATGGGATGAATCCACAATTCTCCCACAACTCTGGGAAATAGATTGAGGCAAAAATAACAAAAAGAAAAGAATGCTTTCCAACTAGCAGAGTGATGTTATTTTCATTTGATTTTTTTTTTTTTGAAAACTTCAAACTCTGTAGAAATTTCTTCATCAGTAATTCTGTGCCAAAAATGATGTCAAATTACTGGCGCCCTGCCATCCAAGGGCCACCTGGTGATTGCATCCTCTCTCAAGGACAGGACAAGGAGATTGTTTCCTGACCACCCAGCCCCAGGACAAAAGAGACATCTGATGATGATCATGCTGAGACCAGAAGCTGCGGGGCCATGTGGAAGTGGGCCACTCTCTCCAGACTCTTTGTAAGAAACAGCCAACAGCGTAAACCCCACCTGCGGCTAATGTTAACTTCAGCCCTGGCACGCAGGCATAAGGTATTTATTTACTAATCTGTGCTTTACAGGATGCTAACCAAATGCAGCACTTTTATTTCCTGGTGTATCTCTCATTAAAAAAAAAATGCCAGCCAAAAGGAAGGAAGAGAGAAAGAGAGAGAAACAAGAAACAAGTGTCCTACTTTACTGTTGACTGGACTCAAAACCTGTTCCTTTGTCCATTTCTGCAATTATGCGAGTTTTGTGAACATGCATTTGAAAAAAGCAGCATTTTTGTGTATGTGATTTTCTAGGTCACCCAACACTGTCTACTACAAAATCAATCGAAGAAAATATCTCTTTGCATCTATCATACCCATTCTGCACTTCTGCCTACCTAGATTTCCCATGTGTTAACATACTTGATGCCATGTTGCTTGTTAAGAGGAATGAGGGGCAAAGTTAAGAATATTAGATGTAGCAAGTGCAGTGCCAGCCCCTCTCTTATCAACAAGATAAACTTGGTTAAATTACTCACCTTCCCTGAGGCTCAGCTGTCTCTTCTCTAGAATGAGTACCTTAATACCATCCATGCAAATTATTGGGATAGTTGGATGAAATATTGAAAAGACCCTGGGACATAGCAAACACAAAAAATGTCGGCAAACGATTACTTACTATTTCAAAGTAAGGGAGCTACTCTTTCTGATTAGGACCTTGGAGATGTTATCAGTTTACTTTCACACTCCTCAGGTCTCACCCATAATGTATAGCTTTTTTGTTTGTATCTCCAAATTCTATAAATGCCTTACTAGCTTGTTCTGTGTAGACTGTATGTTTTTCACATATACACACATCCTCTGTGTAAAAAGTCCATGCTCCAGCTCCAGCTAAATTGTTCTTTGTGTTCTTCCCCAATAATCTAAGAATTCACTCCCATGCCCAGGAGATATGCAATACATAACTGTAAGTATTTGATGTGGATTGATTGCGTTGATGGCCCAAACACTCACCCTCTCCTTTATTATGGCTATTACCACATTCCCTTTCATGCCCTTTTCTCTCACAAAAGAGGTAAAGTCTCTTTCTGCAGCCCTTGAATTTGAGCTCATCCTTGGGGTTTATCTGAGGCTACAGAATCGGGTGGAAGTCACAATATTCCATTACGGGCCAAGCTACAAGAAGCCTGTATATTCCCACTTGCTCCTTAGCTCTTCCACCTTCCCTGGGAGAAGATGTCTGTGTCATCCTTCCAGAGGACAAGGCAGGTGTGGAGCAGAGCCAGGTTCCCCTGGTCATCCTGCAAAGGCCACCCAAGACCAGCTGACCCTCAGCTGTTCATCAGATAAGAGCAGGTGCCCAGCTGACATGGAACTTCTCATCCATGCCCAATCTAAATGGATGCTATTGATTCTGGATCAAGTAGACCCACAGATATTAACAGAGAGATATATCTAATGCACATTAGCTGGAAAAGCAAATTCTGGATAGCACTAACTTTTTGTAGTGGTTCACAATACAGAGTTCTTGTGGCATTTGAAAATTGCTTTGTGTGTGTGCTCAGGCATGTCCGACTCTTTGCGACCCCATGGACTGCAGCCCACCAGGTTACTCTGTCCATGGAATTTTCCAGGCAAGAATACTGGAGTGGTTTGCCATTTCCTTCTCCAGAGGATCTTCCCAACCCAGGGATCAAACCAGTGTCTCCTGCATGTCTCCTGCACTGGCATGAGGATTCTTTACCACTGAGCCACTTGGGAAGCCTGCTACCATTTTGTTATTTAATTTACTTTTTCACTTAATGTGTGTTCAATACATCTTTCTTAATATATGTGGATCATGTAATAGTATGTGTTAGATGGTTATTTAACCACTGACTTGCTGGAAAACATTTAGATGTTTCATATTCTATTACAATTATAAATAATGTTGTAGTGAATATCTTTAACCATGCCTCCCCGTGCACATGTGGAAGTTTTTCTCTGGGATTCACAAAGAAAATTAGCAATTCATTGTCAATAGATATATTTCTTTTGTTTTATATTCAATGTCACCAAAGCGGTACTATAACATTAGTAGCATTTTGATAACAAATGTAATGGTTCCATGGTTGTCAAAGGACATGCTGCACATGGTTCAGTTCTTCTACATTTGCTGAGGTTTGTTTTATGGCTCATGGTGTGGTCTGTCTTGATCTACATTCCATGAGCATTTGGAAAAAATTGTTTTAAATAGTGTATGCCAAAAGTTGCTTTTTCCCCCCCCCCAATTCTGTTTTTAAGTGACTGAAAGAACTTTGAATGCGCCCCTTGAGAAACTAAATAAGAATGCCATCTCTCTGAGATACAGAGAAAGCAGTGATACCCCAGAAATTCATACACTTGTTTAATATAAGACAGAATCAATGCTGATTAGCTAGGTTTTTATTTGTTTTTTCATCACTGAATGAAATTTAAAATATATTGTATGAAGAGATCAAAGAGCAAATGAATGTAGAAGACAGTGATATATCAGGACTCTACCCATTGACATTAGTATACACAAATAAATTGCTATGATTAAAACTGTGTTAAAAAACAACAAAGAATTCTGATATATATCACAATTATTTGACACTCATGTAAGAAAACAAGAAATTTTAAACTATTTTAAAACAGGGGAATATGGAATTAACCCTTATTGGAAGTGATATATGGGCAAGCTTTTCCACTTTGCTTTCCTTCCCAGTTTTCTTAGAAGAATGCAACTATGAATTTTTAATCCCTTTTAAATAGCACTCTCCTGCCCTGCTGTTGGGAGTATGATAGCATAGGATTCCGAGAAGGAAACATGAAAATGTGTTCCCATCTTGAACAGATAATTGCAGTTCTAGGAATCTAGGCTAAGAAAACACTGGTAAGTACATGATAGACTTTATGTACATTGAGCTATTCATTAAAGTGTGAGTTATGTAACACTGTAGATTCAACTGAAACTCTTTTCTTCTCAGGTACAGTCAAAGTTTCTAGAACAGAGAGCAAAAGAGTAGATGCCAAGGATACCCCACTGTGAAGTTGAATTGTACTCCCAGTTCAGGCCTTGTTTCATCAGTCTAACCTCAAGAGAATCAGGTATAGGCTACATCAGAAGAGGATTCCTCTTCTCTGCGTACTTATGTTAAGATGTGTGTGACTACTTTTTATTGTGTGAGTTCAGCACTAGACAGCAGGCTCATCAATAACAATATACTTGGTTAAATATTCTGTATTTATCATCCATAATCTTTACCACTTCGATGGTGAGTACATTGCACCATTTTTAATGTTGAGACAACTGTACTTGTAACAATCTTATAAGATGTAGAGCTAGTTACATCAAGCTTCAAAATCTGTGGTGTGAGATATGGACCCATTTTATCCATTTTCCAAATGTGCACCCAATCCTAGGTACATAGGATCCTACCCTCAAGATTTGCTTAGTTTCCTTCCTTCTAGTTTTTTCATCAACCCAAAGCTCTACCCCCCCAGCTGTAACACCTGGCTTGGGGATGCCACGTAGCTTATTTCCATGTCTTCTAGAATTTCGCACTGCCACCATTCCAGAAGGAGACTGTGTTTCTGCACTCTCTCTGCACTGTCAGGGGAGGTCCAGCGTGAAGCTGTGTCATAGCATGCAGACATGAATTGTGAAGGTACAGCTATGCCTATTCTTTGTCTTTTATTATTGATTACAGGAGATGATGTTCCTACTTCTGCTGAATATATCATCTCATCTGCCAAAGAGTTTTAAGCTCCAATCATTGACTTTCAGGAATGGTTACTGTGTGTTGCTCCTGGAAATAAGCACTTTATGTGACTATTACATTTAATGGTCCAACAAGCAGAAAAGAAAGCTGCAATTATGATACTTTCTACTTATAGATGAGGAAACAGTGGTACATATCAGACCAGTACCTTATCCAAAGCTACAGCATAAGAATGGCATGTGTGTTTTCAGTGGTTACATTGTATCTAACTCTTTGCAATCCCATGGATGTAGCCCACCAGGCTCCTCTGTCCATGGGATTTCCCAGGCAAGAATACTGCAGTGGGTTGCCATTTCCTTCTCCAGGGGATCTTCCCTACCCAGGGATTGAACCCATGTCTCCTGCATTAGCAGGCAGATTCTTTCCCCCTGAGCTACCTGGGGAGCCCAAGATTAACACATTCAGGTTAGAAATAGGATGGGTCTGGACCCAGTTCCCATGATTCTAAGTCCTGCATGCATGTACATCTCTGGAACGTTGCCTCTGAACCGTCTATGGACCTGTTGGCTCCGTGATTGTTCAAGGCAACTGCTTATGATTAAAAATGAAAGTCACTGGAAACAGGAGCAAATGCATTGGTAGGGAAACAGAAAGCACAAAATGGGGAGACTCAGCCTTGTACAACCAGCCCCTGACAGGCAGGTGATGTCTGATTGTCCACAGCACCCAGTCCAAGACCTGGAGTTCCACTCTATCCTGACAGCCTTTTTCCTTGACATCTGCACTGATTTTCTACTTCCCAGATTATACTCCCATTCTGGGTCTAGGAGCCAGAGACTTGTGCGTTAGCCCAGCACCTGCGAGAACAATTTACATTCCCCTTATCACTGCCCCATTTGCCAGCCTATGCAGGACACAGGGTCCAAAAAGGAGCAAGTAGTGTTGTATCAGCCTGAAAATGTTTCTGGGTCTTTACTCTGAACCCAACTCCTTTTGAATAGAAGTGACAGAGACCCCACACCTTAAATCATAAGAGAAGCTTCAGGGAGTGGGAACAAAAGTAATGCTTTAATACAAGCATCCTTTGCAAGAGTTTGCTGCTTGGGTGTTCTCAGAACAGCAAGGGAAAGAATACATGAATAAAAGAATTCGGCTGCCACCTTTAGAAAATGTAGCTGCAAGAGTTAAGGAGCTGGTATCTGAGTGCTAGAGACCTGGCAGGTTAGTTACCCCAAGTCCCCTCTCCATGGCACTGATGCTGTGGTTATAGACAGGTGTCCAACTCCACAGTCACCTTCTCGGGTTTGTAAGCTTTGTCCAGCAAAGAATCTGCCTGATTCCAAAGCCAGACAGCTTGCAAGGCCTCTTGGTCACTGGGGACTGCCTTTCTGGGACAAAGCCGTGGAGAAAAGGCCTTTAGTATTCTCTGTGGTGGCCCAGGCTTGCACGCCGTCTGCACGCCTAGGGAGCAATGTGGCATGCGGCTACCTGCTGGAGCAAATTGCTTAATGAATATCTTTACACCAGGGCCTGTTGGTGCCTGTTAGGTGTGTGCCTCTCTGCAGGGTCTCTGCTGCTCCTCGAAGTTGTGGATTAAAAATTCCAAGTGAAAACACAGGCTGCAACTCCAGGTCCCAAGACACCCTCCAAAGGTATAAGGCCTCTGAGCCCATGCATCAGACTGAATTGGTAAACAGAAGTAGATGCAGCACAGCAGAGGGCGAGGGCGGAAATAGGTCTTCCCAGGGATCAATTTCCCCCAAGCATTTAATCAACCCAAGGTTCCCAATCTGAGTCAGTGTAGACCTGTTGTCAGGCTCTGAGTAAAACTGAATGGGACTTGTGTATTTCAGCTTCATTTTCAACAGAAAAACTGCTTGGGCCTCTGCACGGCCCATGTAGGTCTCTGTGTCCACCTCACTCATTCATGAATTCATTCATTCAACATGAAAAGACCGACAACCCACCATGTCTCAGACATCATTCCAGGCCCCCAGGACACGTCACCCAACCAAACTATTAAAGCAGTATCGACCCCCCAACATCATGGAAAGTGATCCTGATAGTGGGAGGCAAGGTAGACAGACAATGAAGACTATATGTGATTTCTTTAGAGTTACTTGTACAGTATATACATGATGGGATGAAGGCTATAGGTTAGAGGGAGAGAGAGAAGGAGACAGTGACTGTATGAGAAGGGGAGAGGGGACCTCAGGCATGTGAGGGTCGGTGAGGGCACTTGAATGTGTGTTAGAAAGGTTTCTGCAGGTTCAACTAACAAAAAGGATGGCATCTGTGAAATAAGAAAAAGAATTTTTCCTTACTTTAAAGAACAGAGTTCTATTAGATTTATTTTTGAATGGTAGAAGAAATTTAAAACTCAATAGAAGGGTTGAAATATAAAATTTAGAAAGACAGCACACAAAAGAATAAAAAGACGAGAAAAACAGTAGAGAAATGATAAATCAGAAAGTCAATCCAGACAGCCCAATAACAAAGCAGTAGACGTTCAGGAATGTGAACATACAGAGGAAGAAAACGGAAAATTTCAAAGAAATAATGCAAGGAAATTTCCCAGAATAAAAATTGTGAATGTCGAGACTGAAAACTGCTCATGAGAATAAACAAAGAGAATATGTTGTATGTAAGCTTCCGGAGAGATCGAACAAGTTTCCAACAAGAATCACAAATATGAATGACCTTGAACTTTTCAACAGTAACATCTAATGATAGAAGGCAGTGGAGCAATCTCTTTAAAATGCTTGTGGAAAGTTAAATCTAACCTTGAATTCTGTATCTGGTCAAATAACCATTTAAGTGTAATAACAGAATAAAGACACTTTTAGACCGTATGGTTTAAGAAAAAAAAAAGACGGTAACGAGAACCCAACATGCGAGACGGCAAAAGGAACGCAGATGTATAGAATAGACTCGTGGACTTTGTGGATGAGGGTAAGGGTGGGATGATATGGGAGAAGGGCATTGAAGCATGTTAATTGTCATGTGTCTAATCAATCGCCAGCCCAGGATTGATGCTTGGGGCTGGTGCAGCGAGATTTCCCGGGGGGGAGGGAGGAGGGAGGGGGGTTCTGGAGGGGAAGCATATGTAAACCCATGGTGATATCATGACAATGTATGGCAAAAACAATAAAAAAAGAAAAAAAAAGATGTAAACTCAGTATGGGCCTTTTTAAAGCCCATAATGAAGCTTAGATGAGAAGGGTGATAAAACCTAGTATGAGATTAAGCAATCTTCTGCATTGGCAAAAGAAAACAAGTCATTTATGACAAAGACAGGTTTTCTTCTTCAAGTCCAATTAGGGTAACTTGACTCATTTATTCTCTGCACTGCCCTGTCTGGTACCCAGTAAGGTGTTAACTAGAAGCACTGAAGTTGACTGTCCTTGCCTTGGCCCCATCTTAGAGGAACCACTTTTACTATTTCACTATTGATGATGATGTTCACTCCAGATTTTTGGCAGAGGCCCATAATCAAGTTTAAGGAGATCCCTGTGTTCCTGACTGACTGTGAGGTTTTATCATAAACAGGAGCAGAATTATTTTTAAAAACATTTTCTGTATGTATTAAAATAATCATATGTTTGTTTGTTTGCTTTTTCTATTGAGGGGATGAGTTGCCATTAATTTTTTTTTTCAATGTTTTACCTACCTTGCCTTCCTGGGACAAGCCCATTTGTTTATTTGCTGGTATCAAACTAAGGATTTTGGAGTATGTTTACAGTAGATATCAGTCAAATATCTTTTCTTAAAAGTTCATTTTAAAAGATTTGTGCATCGGATTGAAGCTGGCTCCATACAATGAACAGGAGCATGTTTTCCCTCTCTCTTTATTTCCTTAAAAACCTTTGTGGAAGAGTAGTATTATCTCTACTAATTTTTATAAAGTCTGTCAGGGGAACTTTTGTGCCTGAAGTTTTCTTAATAATGAGGTTCTTTTTCTTTCCTAATTCATGTTTGATAGTTCAGTATATAAAGAGCTATTTTGATTTTTTTTCTTTGTGTATCAGTTTTGATAAATTGTTTTGCCAATATAGCCATTCATTTGGCAAAGATTGTTAAATTTATTAATATAAGTTATAATACTGAATGGGCTTCCCACATGGCTCAAAGGTAAGGAAACCACCTGCCAATGCAGGAGACACAGGTTCAATCCTTGGAGAAGGAAATGGCAACCCACTCCAGTATTCTCACCTGGGAAATCCCACAGACAGAACCTGGTGGCCTACAGTCCATGGAGTCACAAAAAGTCAGACATGATTTAATGACAGAACAACAGCAATATGATACTGAATAATAATCCTTGGAATTTTGGTAGAATGTGGCATAACAATATTATTTCCTTTTTCCTATCTGATATTGGTCATCTTTTTACTTTTTTTTTTCTAAACCATTTTTTCCTGATCAATCATCATTAAGTTAACTTTTGAATTTAATTATCTGGTTCTATTACCTGACTGTATTCTATTTTATTGATTTATTTTTATCTTAGTATATTCTTCCTTCTACTTACTTAAAGATAAATAAATTTAAATTTCTCTTACTTGGGGGGATAAGGTTATACCAGATATTATTGCATTACTCCACATAAATAATTGAGAATGAATTTCTAAATATTTTATATATGTGTACATACACAATGATCTATGAATTTCTGAATATCTTATATGTTCAGAAGGAGAAGAGAGGCTCCTCTCTGTTCCATGAGCTCTTGTTTCCCATAAGCTGGCCTGGACTCCTGACTGCAGGATCTCAGGGTTCCACAAAAGCACAGGATCCAACAAGCCCTGATGCATAAAGTCTATTCAAGCCCCTGCATGGCTCCTGACTGCTACTGTCCCAATGGCCAAGCCTGCATTCAGGATGGAAAGAATTCTCAGTACTTTTACAATCTGCTCCTGGGGAAAGGCCTGAGATTTGCCATAGAAGAGTATCTACTTACTACCAGACACTTTTTTTTTT
>ML660778.1:11169839-11307370 GCA_007570785.1 Antilocapra americana | reverse complement strand
GTTCCTTTTGCTGTCTCGCATGCAGGGTTCTCGCTGCCATCTTTCTAAATTCCATATATATGCGTTAGTATACTGTATTGTTGTTTTTCCTTCTGGCTTACTTCACTCTGGATAATAGGCTCCAGTTCCATCCACCTGAGTAGAACTGATTAAAATGAATTCTTTTTTAATGCTGAGTAATATTCCATTGTGTATCTGTACCACAGCTTTCCAGACACTTTTAATTAGTCCCCTCACTTGAGCCTCATCACAACCCTGAAAGGTAGTTACTATCATCACTCTCATCTTACAGCTGAAAACAGAGGGGCTCATAGTTGGTATTTTGTCAAAATTCAGAGGCATAACACCTCCCAGGCATACCTCGCTTCAAAGCCCAACATGTTCAAAGAAGGTAAATCTTTCAGAAATGAAATGAGAGTGTTCTAAAAGAGTGCAGCAGACATGTGGCCAAAGAGGATGTGCAGATGGCCAAGAGGCACATCAAAAGATGCCCAGCATCACTAATCACCAGGGGAAAGCATGTCAGAAGCACAAGATGTCCCCTCACACATGTCAGAATGGCCATCATCAAAAAGAACACAAATATCAAATGTTGGAGAGGATGTGGAGAAAAGGGAACCTTTCTACTCTGTTGGTGGGAATGTAAGTTGGTGCAGCTAGGATGGAGAACAGTATGGCATTTTCTCAAAAAACCTAAAAATAAGGCTATCATATGACCCAGTAATGTCACTCCTGAATATATATCCAAAAGAAACAAAAACAATGATTCAAAAAGACACATGCACCCCAGTGTTCATAGCAGCATTATTTATAATTGCCAAGGTATGCAAGCAACCTAAGTGTCCATCATAGGTAAATATATTATATATTTGTATATCTATAAAATACACATACATTGGAATATATATATAATGGAATACTACTCAGCCATAAAGAGATGACATTTGGCTGTTCGCAGTAAAATGGATAGACTTGGAGGGCATTATGCTAAGTTAAATAAGCCAGAAAAAGAAAAACAAATGCTATATGATACCATTTGTACATAGAATCTAAAACAATACAACCAACTAATGACTATAACAAGAAACAGCAGACTCACAGAGATAGAGAACAAATTAATGGTTACCACTGGGGGGAGGGGCAAGATAGGGCTGGGGGAGAGGAAAGTACAGACATTAGGTGTATAATAAGCTATAAGAATATAATACAAGGAAGAACTTTTAAAAATTGTGAATCACTGTATTGCATATCTATAACTCATATAATATTTTACATCAACTATATTTCAAATTTTAAACAAAGTGAAGCAGGAAACCAAGAGACAACATGGTCAGACTTTTGACTCTAGAAATGGAGGTGTTTTTTTTTGAAGGATAGTCAATTAAGAAATTGCATATAAATAAAAGCAAATGAGTGGCACACACTTCAAGGTCTTCAGGAAATTGCAGAAGAGAAAGTAATGCAAGGTAAAGAAAGGTTTCATTAATAACTAGACAAATAGCTGGGCTTGAAAGGGTGAAAGTAGTCAGAGTAGATAGGAATGGAAAAGAAAATTCCCGGGCAATAGCAGGATCCAAAATGCATGGAATAAAAAGTATGAATTATATACAGAAAAGAATTAAAATTATAAGCACTCCATGTGGCCTGGAGCCATGTCCTCTAGGGAAAAGATGCTCCAGTGTGAATCTAACCCAGGACAGTTTAGAGCATTACAACTTCTTCAGCGTCTGGCTCCTTGGAGTTGTACTGCAAGGACCTCAAATAATTCTGTTTTTAAAGTTTTGTCCAGAGTTTCTCATTACTATCAGTGGGATGTTTAGCCCAATGGATCATCTCACCTTTACCTCAAACCTTGCCTTTTAAAGAAGACTGGCCCAGAGTAGTCGTGATTCAAAATGGACTTTCTGACAGTGCCTGGGAAGGTGGCTTGCACTTTGTCACTCTGTCAACAAAAATTATCTGTAGAGACTTCCAAATAACCCAGGAGGTCTTGCCAGGAAATGCAGAACATAGGGCAGAATGCCAGATAAATAGAGATCAGCCTTTTCCTGAGACTGATGAATAAAGAATGAAAAGTTACTAAAGAAAAATAAAAAGTCTTTACATGATTGAGCACGTGTGATATGATGACTCAATTGTCAAGTTGTGTGACTAAGTGTTAAACTAACTCTTTAGATGATTTTTTCCTTGAAGTCCATGTAGATCAAAGAAAATACATTTCTTTAGTATAAATGTCTCTTAATCCTTTCTAGATAATATTTAGGTGTGAAATATAATCTTGTGTCTTATCTCCTAGCTTACAGGGTTTAAATAATAGAATTTTTAAGTTGGAAAGAATTTCTAAATATAAGCCTTGTTTTTGCTCAATCTCTTAGTCGTGTCCAACTCTGCGACCCCATGGAGCATTTAAAACTCTTCTGTCCTCCACTCTCTGGAAGAGTTTGCTCAAATCCACATTCATTGAGTCAGTGATGCTGTCTAACCATCTCATCCTTTGCTACCCTCTTCTCCTCCTGCCTTCAATCTTTCCCAGCATCATGGTCTTTTCCAATGAGTCAGCTCTTTGCATCAGGTGGCCAAAGTGTTGGAGCTTCAACTTTAACAACAATCCTTCCAATGAATGTTCAGGACTGATTTTCTTTAGGATTGACTGGTTTGATCTCCTTGCTGTCCAAGGAACTCTCAAGAGTCTCCTCCAGCACCACAATTCAAAAGCATCAATTCTTCAATACTCAGCCTTTTTTATGGTCCAGCTCTTCTATCTGTACATGACTAATGGAAGAACCATAGCTTTGACTATACAAACCTTTGTCAGCAAAGTGATATTTCTGCTTTTTAATAAGCTGTCTACGTTTATCACAACTTTTCTTCCAAGGAGCAAGTGTCTTAATTTCATGGCTTCAGTCACTGTTCACAGTGACTTTTGAGGCAAAGAAGAGAAAATAAACCTATCTATACTTATTTAATATTTCAGAAGAAAAGAAGTTTACTGAGTGATTGGCCGTTTCACAGGAAGTGAACATAAAACCAGGGTTATAGTTCCTTCTACTAAGTTCAAAATTATTTTCTTAGATCAAAACATCTATTTTTAAAAGGACCAATAATGCAATGTAGATTTCTTTCTATACGTGTACTTGCTTCTTTAATGCATATGCATTACAATTATACCAGCAAACATGATTGACTTCACATAATTTTCCTGGGAGACTTGCAATGTCAAACAAGCAAACAAAAATCAAAAATTCAATGTCAAAAATGGAATGCAATCTGATTATATAAATAAGGGGATGGTCACAACTCTACTTCAGGCAAATGCTCTCTAATTCTCCACCCATCGTGCATTTATGGCAACGTCTTCAAATGAAATGTGATCCTCCATGGAAGGAGAGCTATCTCTTTATGTCCCTCCTCATCACCAAAAAGTTTCTTGTCTGCCCTTGACTCATCAGGGTCTAAGGTCCAGAGGAGGTGCCGGCCAAATAGGCTAAGGGGACCAGGGATGCTGAATCCTGAGTGAAATGGTATGTCTGAAGAGTGATTGGAGCCATGCATAGTAGTAAAACTGCATTCAAAAGGTAAACTTGAGATGTTTCCCTGGTGGTCCAGTGGTTGAGAATCCTCCTACCAATGCACGGCACATGGATTTGATCCCTAGTCTGGGAATATCCCACGTGCCTCCAAGCAACTAAGCCCTTGTACCACAGCTACTGAAGCCTGCCTGCCTAGAACCCAAGCTCTTCAACAAGAGAAGCCACTGCAGTGAGAAACTTATGCACTGCAACAAGAGCATAATCCCCACTTTCCACAACTAGAGAAAGCCACACACAGAAATTGAAAACCCAGAGCAGCCAAAAATTGAATTTAAAAAAAAAAAAAAGGAGGTTAAGTTGCAAAACTGCTAAAGCAAACTCTCATCCTGCCCAAGAAATGAGCACCGATGTGGGAACATAAAATGAGATAAGAAAATGGAGAAGCTAAGAAGAGAGTGGTGAGGCCAAGGATTTTTGCAGTAGACAGAGTCAGGAAAACTAAATCTCCTTTGTCTTCGATGCCAGATGTATGCACACAGATGGGTAAATACCATTTAAATGGGAAGAGTGCCTCCTCCTGAGCTGACCTCTTCCCATCCTTGTAATCCATGCCTTTTGCCAGCTCCAATTCCTGTCTCATGTCTAGCAAATAGGAAGTCCTGTTTTTGAGATTTTTATAAATTGATTCATAATGGATAATCCATTTATCCTAAAACATTACAAGATTTAAAATCATTAAAAACACAATGCCATTCTATGTTGTTACCCCCCAAAATCCAACATAGACTTGGAATTATAAAATTATCATGCTGTGAAGAACCCTTACTGGTTATTGTTTATACTGAAAGTATTTGTGCTATAAGTGAAGAGATAGAGACACATAGATCCAACAGGCTCCCTAAATCTCACTTTAGTCAAGCATTGTTGTGAATCTCTTGCTCTTAGGGAGTATTTCCCAATTATTTAATTTAGTGTAATCTTTATTATGAATAATCTTGATTAACACAACTCTTTTGATACAAAAGGTACTTAGATATTACTCATAAATCCAAGTGTCAGTGGTCATATGATTTTTGAGACTATTCCAATTTGTAGAGTACCCAAACTCCTGGAATATTATGGATGCTTAGTAATTTTTATGAGTCCATTCTTCCATGATCAGAGATATCATTATGAGATATTGATTGAAAAGGATTTTTCCATAATCATCAGTTCAATAACTCAGTTGTGTCCAACTCTTTGTGACCCTGTGGACTGTAGCACGCTAGGCTTCCTTGTCGATCACCATCTCCAGGAGCTTGCTCAAACTCATGTCCATCAAATCAGTGATGCCATATAACCATCTCATCCTCTGTTGTCCCCTTTTGCTCCTGCCTTCAATCTTTCCCAGCATCCTGACTCTTTTCGAATGAGTCAGCTCTTTGCATCAGGTGACCAAAGTATTGGAGCTTCAGCCTCAGCATCAGTCCCTCCAATGAATATTCAGGACTGATCTCCTTTAGGATGGACTGGTTGGATCTCCTTGTTCAACATCACTCATTATCAGAGAAATGCAAAACAAAACCACAATGAGGTATCACTTTACACCAGTCAGAATGGCTGTAATCCAAAAATCTACAAGCAATAAATGCTGGAGAGGATGTGGAGAAAAGGGAACTCTCTTACACTGTTGGTGGGAATGCAAACTAGTACAGCCACTATGGAAAACAGTGTGGAGTTTCCTTAAAAAGCTGCAAATAGTCCTGCCATATGACCCAGCAATCCCACTACTGGGCATATACACTGAGGAAACCAGAATTGAAAGAGCCGCATGTACCCCAATGTTCATCGCAGCATTGTTTACAATAGCCAGGACATGGAAGCAACCTAGATGCCCATCAACTGACGAATGGATAAGAAAGCTGTGGTACATATACACAATGGAATATTACTCAGCATTAAAAAAAAAAAATTCATTTGAATCAGTTCTACTCAGATGGACGAAACTGGAGCCCATTATCCAGAGTGAAGTAAGCCAGAAGCAAAAACAATACAGTACATTAACGTATATATATGGAATTTAGAAAGACGGTAACGAGAACCCAACATGCAAGACAGCAAAAGGAACGCAGATGTATAGAATAGACTCGTGGACTCTGTGGATGAGGGTAAGGGTGGGATGATATGGGAGAATGGCATTGAAACATGTTAATTATCATATGTGTAATCAATCGCCAGCCCAGGATTGATGCTGGGGGCTGGTGCATCGAGATTTCCCAGGGGGAGGGAGGAGGGAGGGGGGTTCTGGAGGGGGAGCATATGTAAACCCATGGTGATATCATGGCATTGTATGGCAAAAACAATAAAAGGGAAAAAAATAAAAAATAAAAGTTCCAGATTTTCAAATAAAAAAGAGAGTCTTCTCCAGCACCACAGTTCAAAAGCATCAGCTCTTTGGTGCTCAGCTTTCTTTGTGATGCATCTGCTTTAAAGAAATCTCCTTTCTTTAATTTCTTTAAAGCAGAGGCCATATTAGTAGCACCTGCTTAAGAAAATAGCATGTTTTTTGTTTGCTTTTTTCTTTCCTAAATTATTCTATATGTCTAAAAAAAAAGTCACATACTGAATTATAAGTAGAGGTGACTAAAGTGGTCTCTCTTCTATAATTATATTGGGTTTTATCCAGCTAGTTCAAGTTACTTAATTTCAGGAAATGAAGTTTCATCAAGGGAATATGAAGACCTCTCTGTTTAGTGCTCAATATTCCTGTGAATCTAAAATCATTTTGCAAATAGTTTTTTTTTTAAAGGCCAATGGTGAGCCCTGAGTCTTAAATGCACTGTGATGTCACTTTTCTTTCTTTTTAGAAAACTTGGTTTACTTTAAAAAAAAAAAAGAGAGAGAGAGAGAGGTGACCATACAAAAACAAATAAAGTTAATACAAACCTACATAGTAAGAATTTCCCAATACGTTCTTTGACTCTTAACAGCACATTTTTCACATTTTACCTGCTCTGAAATCTGGTGGCATCTTATAGTTAACATCAGTTCAGTTCAGTTTAGTCACTCAGTCGTGTCCGAGTCTTTGAGACGCCATGAATTGCAGCACACCAGGCCTCCCTGTCCATCATCAACTACCAGAGTTTACCCAAACTCACGTCCATTGAGTCAGTAATGCCATCCAACCATCTCATCCTCTGTCATCCCCTTTTCCTCATGCCCTCAATCTTTCCCAGCATCAGGGTCTTTTACAGTGAGTCCGTTTTTAGCATCAGGTAGCCAAAGTTTTGGAGTTTCAGATTTAGCATCATCCATCCAATGAATACTCAGGACTAATTTCCTTTAGGATGGAATGGTTGGATCTCCTTTGCAGTCCACGGGACTCTCAAGTGTCTTCTCCAACACCAAAGTTCAAACGCATTAATTCTTCAGTGCTCAGCTTTCTTTATAGTCCAACTCACATCCATAGATGACTACTGGAAAACCATAGCCTTGACTAGATGGACCTTTGTTGGCAAAGTAATGTCTCTGCTTTTTAGTATGCTGTCTAGTTTGGCCACAGCTTTTCTTCCAAGGAGCAAGTGTCTTTCAATTTCATGGCTGCCATCACCATCTGCAGTGATTTTGGAGCCTAATAAGGTAAAGTCTGACAATGTTTTCATTGTTTCCCCATCTACTTGCCATGAAGTGATGGGATCAGATGCCATGATCTTATGTTTTTGCATGTTGAGCTTTAAGACAACTTCTTCACTCTCCTCTTTCACTTTTATCAAGAGGCTCTTTAGTTTTTCTTCACTTTCTGCCATAAGGGTGGTGTCATCTGCATATCTGAGGTTATTGATATTTCTCCCAGCAATCTTGATTCCAGCTTGTGCTTTGCCCAGCCCAGGATTTCATATGAGGTACTCTGCATATAAGTTAAACAAGCAGAGTGATGATATACAGCCTTGACATATTCCTTTCCCAATTTGGAACCAGTCTGTTTTTCCATCTCCAGTTCTAACTGTTGCTTCTTGACCTGCATACAGATTTCTCAGGAGGCAGGTCAGGTGGTCTGGTATTCCCATCTTTATAAGAATTTTCCACAGTTTGTTGTGACCTACACAGTCAAAGACTTTGGCATAATCAATAAAGCAGAAGTAGATCCCTTTCTGGAATTCTTTTGCTTTTTCTATGATCCAACAGATGCTGGCAATTTGATCTCTGGTTCCTCTGCCTTTTCTAAATCTAACACCTGGAAAGTTCACTGTTGAAGCCTGACTTGGAGAATTTTGAGCATTAGTTTGCTAGTGTGTGAGATGAGTACAATTGTGTAGTAGTTTGAACATTCTTTGACATTGTTCTTCTTTGAGATTGAAATGAAAACTGACCTTTTCCAGTCCTGTGGCCACTGCTGAGTTTTCCAAATTTGCTGACATACTGAGTGCAGCACTTTCACAGCATCATCTTTTAGGATCTAAAATAGCTCAAGTGGAATTCCATCACCTCCACTAGCTTTGTTCATAGTGATGTTTCCTAAGGCCGACTTACATTTATCCTTAGCAGGCTTGTTTCTTTATTTGCCTTATTAATTCACAAAATCATCACACATCTAAAGATAGGATGACATCTTCCTTTTAGCAGAGCGCAACTTATGCTCTGCGTCCAGTGCCGTCTCGATGTATTGTAGTGGCTTGGTAAATGTTCGTGGAGATGTTCAACACAGACAGATATATAAGTCCACAACTCGATTTTAGTGTTTCCTAAGGTTAAATTACCAAAAGGAAATCTGGTCCAAGGGGAAGAAAGAGAGAGGAGGTGTCCTATTTTCAACACAGCTAGCTTTCTGCAAGAGGGCGAAAGTTGACAGGCAGTCCATACCAGGTCTTCTGTGCTGCGAGAACAAACCCTTCCACAGCTAAAGCATTTTGCAGGCTTCTTTCTCTGTGGGTTTAGGGAGTTTCTGGCTAATGACTAGCCACAAAGGTAACATTTATCAAGTTACCCAGGTGAAGTTCATCGTTAAATTTGCCATGTTCTGTCTCCCAGAGTCCCCTGGGTTTTGTTTAATGTCACAGACAGATGGTGCTGAGGAATTTCAGGTGTTAAGTTGATGACATTTTGGTTTTCTTAATGTGACTCTGAGATTTTTTTTCAAGTAGATTAAATCCAACAGTAAATCACGCAGGCCTCTCAGCATCAGGCCTTGCTGCCCCCCTGATGCCTGCACCAAATATTTGATCCTCTGACCGCAATCATACGTCCTGCTCTGCCTACAAGTTCTGTCCTGAGAACACCAGGCACCATCTGTTAAAAGGATGTGAGGAGGAAATGAGAATCAGTTTTATGAATGTTGCAACTGATTAGTTATCAAGTGGTATCTAATTAGTTCGTCTCTGATTATCATATAATTAAAGATATTTATCATATCCATAATTCCATACTAGCACCAAATATTTCTCATTGTTGGAAGTTGGGAAGGACGATCCTGCATGCTGGTACAGCCTGGGGAGGCCAACTGTGCTTCCAGTTTAGCAGCTTTTGCCCCAGGCCCTCCTTAAGGGTAACTGAGCCTTTGGGGCACCTCCTTTTTTAAAGCCTTGCATAAAATCATGTCTCACATTTGCTCGGAGCGCTGTGTGTTCTCTGTTGCTTTTCTGTCACCCTGGACTCAGCTTTTGGCGTCTCCTGCAGAACAGGGATGTGTGAGGCCAGCTGCTTCTCTGCTCTGCTCCAGGGAGAGGCTATCAATTTTGTCTGCAAAAGCAGGGTGTCCAGCGGACAACAGCGAAGGAGCATGGGAAAGGGAGGCTCGGGTTTCATTTCCTCTGTGAGTTTTTCTCAGAACTAAGAGTGCAGAAGTTCTGGGTGAGGGGGACCTGCAAGTAAAGACACAGTGACCATCATAACGGAAATTCTTTTCTGTAGTTTTTTTCTTGCAATAAAAGGTAATCTAGTGTTGAAGCACCTCCATACTGAATGATTTTTGTCCTGAGAATATTTTTTGGTTATGTGTTTCTTTTACTGTCTGTGGTCCTGGTGTCCCCTATTTTTTAATTCCTTTCTTACACTATTTTTTAAATAATGTTTTTTATTTTTTTTAATTATTTGATTTTTTGACAGGGGACTTCCCTGTTGACTCAGTCAGTAAAGAATCTACCTGCAATATAAGAGACTACTTGCAATGCAGGAGACACTGGCTCAATCCCCGGGTCAGGAAGATCCCCAGGAGAAGGAAATGGCAACCCACTCTAATAGTCTTACCTGGGAAATCCCATGGACAGAGGAGCCTGGCAGTCAACAGTCCATGGGATCACAAGAGTCTGACACAGCTTAGCAACTAAACCACCAGCACACATAGGATCTTAGTTCCCTGACCAAGGAATGAACCCACACCTCCTGCATTGAAAGTACGGAGTCTTACAATCACTGGACTGACAGGGAATTCCCCCCGCCCAGTATTTAATTCTTGTCTTAGTTTATCTTGATATCTAGTGGCCATCCTTGTGTCTAAATTGCTAAGTGGACTTAACAGTTCACTAAATACACTGGAGCAACAGCTGGGAAGATGCTGTGTGCACATCTGGAGTCCATGAGATATCCACCCTGTCAATGGATCTGTCTGCTTCAAAGGGACGAACATCTGACTAACAGGCTGTCTTCCATCCACGCCTGGCTCTTCTTTCTGCTGGATCTGCCTTTCTGTATCTTTCCTGGATACATCCTCCTTTTGGATTTAACCAACAAGGTTTAGAATTCCCTCATGGCTCAGACAGTAAAGCGTCTGCCTACAATGCAGGAAACCCAGGTTCAGTCCCTAGGTCAGGAAGATCCCCTGGAGAAGGAAATGGCAACCCACTCCAGGATTCTTGCCTGGAGAATCCCATGGATGGAGGAACCTGGTAAGCTACAGTCCATAGGGTCACAAAGAGTCAGACACAACTGAGCGACTTCACAGAACTCATGTGGCCGTTCGTAGTGCTCTTGTTTTCAGAAACTTCCCATTATATTCCCAACTGACCCATCACTCACCCCAACCAGACTCAGCTTCATATCAGCAGAGCTATAGGTTTTCCATTCATTTCCTGCTAATTGTGCCACTTTTGCTGACAGTAACGGGGCAAAGATTTTCACCCTCTGCTCTAAATCAAGTTTGATGCCTCTGGCCATGAATTTAATAATTTGTTGACAGACCAGCCTCCTTCTTCCTCCCTGTGACCCCACGAAAAAAACATCATCAGCTCCACGAAGCCACTTGGTTGGAGGTAGAGGATTGGGAATAATCTTAGCCTAAAAGGATGTAGAGGCCCGTTGATTTTACACAAAGCTGTATCAGTTTTTCATGAATAAGCATTTATTGTTTTGTTGATTTTCTCTAGAAAATTTCCAGAGCCTTCAAATGACTGTTTTTCCATATATTCCCTTAGATTAAACTTGTTTCAAGGGGAGATTTGTCACTCTCTAATAACAAAAAGTGCTGCCCTAATTAAATTCTACAGTTTCCTGTCACCTTGACTTCCCGCTTTTGGGTGACTTTGCCTTTGTTCTATTTTCTCAGTAGAGAAGTCCTTCAGATACTTACCCATTTTTGTTTGTTTGTTTTATATAACATCCATCACAGTGCCTCACAAATTCCCAGTAACCTCAACTGATTGGCTTTCAACATCACAATTTTTCCGTTAGGAACAGAAGGAATGAAGAGATTAACTCAAAATGACAGTTTAAAGAAGGTCTCACTAACAGTTCATCCTTTCATGAATTGAAAAGGGAAATTTTGCAATTTTAAAAATATCAATGAGAGGGGGCTTCCCTAGTAGCTCAGTGGTTAAGAATCCTCCTGCCACTGCAGGAGACACGGGTTTGATCCCTGGTCTGGGAAGATCCCACATGCTGAGGAGCGACTAAGCTCATTGAGCCCGTGCTCTAGAACCAGAGCACTACAACTAAAACCCTAGAACCAGCACTCTGAGACCACGATGACAAGCCTGGGCACTGCAACTAGAGAATAGCCCCTGCTTAACGCAGTCACAGGGCTTCCCTGGTGGCTCAGAGGGTAGAGCGTCTGCCCGTAATGTGGGAGACCCGCGTTAGATCCCTGGGTTGGGAAGATCCCCTGGAGAAGGAAATGGCAACCCACTCCAGTACTCTTGCCTGCAAAATCCCATGTATAGAGAAGCCTGTAGGCTACGGTCTATGGTAGGCTACAGTCTATGGCGATGCAAAGAGTCTGACAAGACTGAGCAACTTCACTTTCACTTTCACTGCAATTACAGGAAAGCCCATGCACCAACAAAGACCCGGCGCAGCCAAAAACAAACAAAGAAGAATTTTAAAGTAAATAAATAAATGTGTCAATGAGGGGCAATGATTTATTAAAAGGTTATTAAAATACTTGTTTTAATAGGAGGAAAACAGTGACTAAAACTGCTGAGTGCAGGTCATCATGACAATCTCAGGACTTTCTTCATAAAGTTTAAGGGATGTCAGAGGCTTTTAGCACAGGACACCAGCGTGGGTAGCACCATATTTCAATCTGCAACAATACTTTTACAGTACACGCTTTAGAGGCAGGATAATAGCTCATAAATTCAGAGCCTTGTGGGCCAATTTCCAAGTCAAAATGGAACTTTGGGACCATTATTCAGGAGGCCCATATAAGTGTTTACTTTTATATTTGAGTCTGGGTTCTCTCTGATAGATGTTTATAAGGCCCACGCTTACTTCTCGCTACAAAGGCTATTTATAAAAATTTCCCTCTGCATTTCCTATTGAATCTCCAGTACAATATATACTGAGTTCTTTAGTTCTTTTTATCTTTTCATAAATAATCATTCATCATATTTGACTTCAGTTTTCAGTACAGAAATAATTCAGTAGAACTTATATACAAATCTTCAGAGTAAAGTATTTGGAGAAAGAAATTGCCTTTAGTTTTAATCTCATTTTCCCAAATGACATTGGTAAAATGAAATAGAGTAAAATAAAAAGTGAAATCAAACAAACAAACAATAAATAAACGAAGTCATAACAGCACTTGAAACAACCTGTCAGGTAGCAGATTTACAGGTTTCACAGGAAGTGATACCTTTTTTAGGGCCATAGAACAGAATCAGTCCCTTATTAGTCTAGCCAAAGTTCACAAAGTAACAGAATTTGCAGGTCTAGTTAATAAAATAGTGGTAGGGAATGTGTGAGAGAACCTACACAAATCTATGTATTTTATTATATTTATAGAAACAACAAAGACGTGCTATTCGATAAAGATTTCAACAATGGAATATATTGCCTTTAAAATAATAGTAGGTATTCTACTATTAATTTCCATTTACTGTCCCTTGCTTATTAAAAATCATTAAGCATATTTTCATGCAGAATTCTAGTGTTACCCTTGTAAATTTGTTTTTAACTGATTTAAACAATACGCCTACTTAGATTGCTTTGGATGTCTTTATGTGACTGGTTCTCCAGCTGTGCCGTGTGCTAAGTCACTTCAGTTGCATCTGAATCTTAGCAACCATAGCCCACCAGGCTCCTCTGTCGATAGGATTCTCCAGGCAAGAATACTGGACTGGGTTGCATGCACTCCTCCAGGGGATCTTCCCAACCCAGGGATCTAGCGCCACCTTAAAAACATCCTGGTTATCACCATGTTCCCAAAAAGTTAGGATAGAAGCTATAGAAGGTGAGAAATATTTTACAAAACTGTTATCTAATCTGTTTGGAGAGCATGAACAGATATTCCCCAAACTCCCATCCATTCGTGGGTCATGTGACCCTATTGAGCTTATGATGACCTCATGCCACGTTATACTACTCCCATAGACACGTGTCTCCAAATACAGACAGTAGTTCCCAGACTCTGGTTTTCTTTCTTATGGCTTTGTTTCTCCCCAACCCATTTGGTCAAATTTTCTTCTCTGATTCTAGTTTCCAGGAGAAAAAGCTTATCTTCTGTTTCTAAACCCATCACTTTTTTTTTTCTTTTCAAAATAATGGAAAATGGTTGCAACTCATCACTTGTACCATTTGTGTATGTGATAATGAAATCCCCAAACCAAATCTAAAAAATAGACAAAGATATACCTGGCACACTAAAATATGGTAATTTTGGGTTATTATTCACTGAAGGATTATCTCAGACATGCATGAAGAATAAAACAGGAATGCCAAAATTCAAAGAACTTTTAATAGTGACGTAATTTATATTTTTTTAGAAGTTGCATTTTCTGTACACGAAAATGCTTTTCTTCTCTTTGTTTAGTCTCACCACAGCCCCAATAAATAAGCAGAAATGTGAGAAACGTCTTTTATTTAGACTGCCATTTAAATTCTATCTAGTTCTGGCTTCCCTCAAAATTCTTCTATAAAACTTCTCTTGAAACCCTATTTCCTTAGTCAGAAGCCCACATCCTTTCTAGTAGCCATTTCAAAAAAGAAGGCATCACAAATTTGATGGAGTCATAGAGACTCCAAAGTTGAAAAGATGTTAATATTATCTAATCTGTTAGCCTACTTTTAAAAATTCAGCAGTGCTTAGGTGATTTGCCCACGGTCACAGTGCTAGTTAAAATAAAAACACAACTGGAATCGTGGTTTCCAAACCGTGAATCCAGGGCTGAGCCCTACCAAGTTTAGGTTCTGGTGCTGGGTTCTGCAAAGATATGAGACATTCAGAAATGTGGGTAATCTCAATTAAAATATTTGTTCACAGATAAAGCAACAAAATATATTGATGAACTCCTGTCCTTTAGAAATAACATCATTAAAAACAGTACATTTTTATCCAGCATTCATATATCACAATTCATCATAAAGACAAATAAGTTGAGTTGGTATTAATATATCAATAGTCAAAAAGAAAAGAAAAAAGACATGATGCCTTACAAGGCAAGGAGTAACCATTTTCTCACTGAGCAGAAATTTGGATTAAAAAGACTTTTCACATCCCTGAGGCTTCAGAAAGTCTTTTGTTTCCCTTGGGAAGTCCAGTTCTCTGTCCTTGCAAAACCACAGGAAGGAAAAAGTGGGTGTTTTCCTGAATCCTCCATCACATTCCTCTGCTGTTTACACTTTGATCCCCTTCTCTCACTTTGTGGACTTTTTCCCAAGAAATTCTCTGGCTATGTTGAATGAAGGAAAGATTTGGGATGAAGTGAGGGAGGGAACATGGATCTAACAGAAGCAGAAGATATTAAGAAGAGGTGGCAAGAATGCACAGAACTACGCAAAAAACTCTTCATGACCCAGATAATCACAATGGATGTGTCAGTTTCAGTTTCAGTTCAGTCACGCACGCCTGTCTGACTCTTCACAACCCCAAGAACCACAGCACGCCAGGACTCCCTGTCCTTCACCAACTCCCAGAGTTAACTCAAACTCATGTCCATTGCGTCAGTGATGCCATCCAACCATCTCATCCTCTGTTGTCCCCTTCTCCTCCCACCTTCAATCTTTCCCAGCAACAGGGTCTTTTCAAATGAATCATTTCTTCACATCAGGTGGCCAAAGTGTTGGAGTTTCAACTTCAATATCTGTCCTTCCAATGGTTGCTCTGGATTGATCTCCTTTAGGATGGACTGGTTGGATCCCTTGCTATCCAAGGGACTATCAAAAGTCTTCTCCAACACCACAGTTCAAAAGCATCAATTCTTCAGCTCTCAGCTTTCTTTATAGTCCAACTCTCACATCCATACATGACTACTGGAAAAACCATAGCATTGACAAGATGGAACTTTGTTGGCAAAATAATGTCTCTGCTTTTTAATATGCTGTCTAGGTTGGTCATAAATTTCCTTCCAAGGAGTGTCTTTTAATTTCATGCCTGCAGTCACCATCTGCAGTGATTTTGGAGCCCCTCAAAATAAAGTCAGACACTGTTTTCACAGTATCCCCATCTATTTGCCATGAAGTGATGGGACCGGATGCCATAATCTTAGTTTTCTGAATGTTGAGTTTTAAGCCAACTTTTTCACTCTCCTCTTTCACTTTCAGCAAGAGGCTCTTTAGTTCTTCTTCACTTTCTGCCACAAGGGTGGTGTCATCTGCATATCTGAGGTTATTGATATTTCTCCTGGCAATCTTGATTCCACCTTGTGCTTCATCCAGCTGTGCATTTCTCATGATGCACTCTGCATATAAGTTAAATAAGCAGGGTGACAAAATACAGCCTTGACGTACTCCTTTTCCTATTTGGAAGCCGTCTGTTGTTCCATGTCCAGTTCTAACTGTTGCTTCCTGACCTGCATACAGATTTCTCAGGAGGCAGGTCAGGTGGTCTGGTATTCCCATCTCTTTCAGAACTTTCCACAGTTTGTTGTGATCCACACAGTCAAAGGCTTTGGCATAGTCAATAAAGCAGAAATAGTTGTTTTTCTGGAACTGTCTTGCTTTCTCAATGATCCAGTAGATGTTGGCAATTTTATCTCTGGTTCCTCTGCCTTTTCTAAAACCAGCTTGAGCATCTGTAATGTCACCATTCACATATTGCTGAAGCCTGGCTTGGAGGATTTTGAGCAATACTTTGCTAGCGTGTTAGATGAGTGCAATTGTGCAATAGTTTGAGCATTCTTTGGCATTGCCTTCCTTTGGGATTGGAATGAAAACTGACCTTTTCCAATCCTGTGGCCACTGCTGAGTTTTCCAAATTTGCTGGCAATTTGAGAGCAGCACTTTCATAGCATCATCTTTTAAGATTTGAAATAGCTCAACTAGAATTTCATCACCTCCACTAGCCTTGTTCATAGTGATGCTTGACTTTGCATTTCAGGATGCCTGGTTCTAGGTGAGTGATCACACCATCGTGATTATCTCAATCATGAAGATCTTTCCTGTGCAGTTCTTCTGTGTATTCTTGCCACCTCTTCTAAATATCTTCTGCTTCTGTTAGGTCCATACTATTTCTGTCCTTTATTGAGCCCACCTTTGCATAAAATGTTCCCTAGGTATCTCTAATTTTCCTGAAGAGATCTCTAGTCTTTCCCATTTTATTGTTTTCCTCTATTTCTTTGCATTGATCACTGAGGAAGGTTTTCTAATCTCTCCTTTATATTCTTTGGAATTCTGCATTCAAATGGATGTATCTTTGCTTTTCTCCTTTGCTTTTCACTTCTCTTTGGTTCACAGATATTTTTAAGGCCTCCCCAGACAGCCATTTCTTTTTCTTGGGAATGGTCTTGATCCCTGTCTCTTGTACAATGTCATGAATCTCTGTTCATAGTTTATCAGGCACTCTATCAGATCTAGTCCCTTAAATCTATATATCTAAATCTTCCACTGTATAATCATAAGGGATTTGATTTAGGTTATACTTGAATGGTCTAGTGGTTTTCCCTACTTTCTTCAATTTAAGTCTGAATTTGGCAAGAAGCAGTTCACTATCTGAGCCACAGTCAGCTCGCAGTCTTGTTTGTTCTGACTGTATAGAGCTTCTCCATCTTTGGCTGAAAAGAATGTAATCAATCTGATTTCGGTGTTGGCCATCTAAGGATGTCCATGTATAGAGTCTTCTCTTGTGTTTTTGGAAGAGGATGTTTGCTATGACCAGTGCATTCTCTTGGCAGTGTTTGCCCTACTTCATTCTGTACTCCAAGGCCAAATCTGCCTGTTACTCCAGGTGTTTCCTGACTTCCTACTTTTGCATTCCAGTCCTCTATAATGAAACAGACATAGTTTTGGGGTGTTAGTTCTAAAAGGTCTTGTAGGTTTCCATAGAACTGTTCAACTTCAGCTTCTTCAGCATTACTGGTCAGGGCATAGTCTTGGATTACCGTGATACTGAATGGTTTGCCTTGGAAACGAACAGAAAGCATTCTCTTGTTTTTGAGATTGCATCCAAGTACTGCATCTCAGACTCTTTTGTTGACTATGATGGCTACTCCATTTCTTCTAATGGATTCCTGCCCACACTAGTAGATATAATGGTCATCTGAGTTAAATTCACCCACTCCAGTCCATTTTAGTTCACTGATTCCTAAAATGTTGATGTTCACTCTTGCCATCTCCTGCTTACCCACTTCCAATTTGCCTTGAATCATGGACCTAACATTTCAGGTTCCTATGCAATATTGCTCTTTACAGCATGGGGCCTTGCTTCTATCACCAGTCCTATCCACAACTGGGTGTTGATTTTGCTTTGGTTCCATCCCTTCATTCTTTCTGAAGTTATTTCTCCACTGATCTCCAGTAACATATTGGGCACCTACTGACCTGGGGAGTTAATCTTTCAGTGTCCTATCTTTTTGCCTTTTCTTACTGTTCATAAGGTTCTCAAGGCAAGAATATTGAAGTGGCTTGCCATTCCCTTCTCCAGTGGACCACATTCTGTCAGAACTCTCCACTAAGACCTGTCCATTTGGGTGGCCTTATATGGCATGGCTTAGTTTCATTGAGTTAGACAAGGTTCTGGTCCATGTGATTAGATTGGTTATTTTTCTGTGATTGTGGTTTCAGTCTGTCTGCCCTCTGATGCCCTCTCTCAGTGCCTACAGTCTTACTGGGGTTTCTCTTACCTTGGATGTGGGATATCAGTTCACGGTTGCTCCAGCAAAGTGCAGCCACTGCTCCTTAACTTGGACGTGGGGTATCTCCTTATGGCTGCCCCTACTGACCTTGTACATAGGGTATCTCCTCTCAGCTGCTCACCACTCCAGTTGGACTATAAGGAAAGCTGAGTGCTGAAGAATTGATGTTTTTGAGCTATGTTGTTGAGGACTCTTGAAAGTCCCTTGGACTGCAAGGAGATCCAACCAGTCCATCCTAAAGAAAATCAGTCCTGAATACTCATTGGAAGGGCTGATGCTGAAGCTGGAAACTCCAATACTTTGGCTACTTGATGCAAAGAACTGACTCATTTGAAAAAACCTAATGCTGGGAAAGATTGAAGGTGGGAAAAGAAGGGGACAACAGAGGATGAAATGGTTGGATGGCATCACTGGCTTGATGGACATGAGTTTGAGTAAATTCTTGGGGTTGGTGATAGACAGGGAAGCCTGGCGTGCTGCACTCCATGGGGTCTCAAAGAGTCAGAAACGACTGAGCAACTGAACTGAGGCAGAGAAAACAATCACTACAGAGGTTTCATTTGGGGTGGAAAGTGTGGCATATGGGGAAAAATAAAATGAACTCAAGGAAAGTGCTGGACTTAAAGCAAATGTTTATTTTAATTTTTAAGAAGGTTTGACTTAGGCTGATGAGATAAGACAAGTTTTCAAACGTAACTTAATAGACATCTCTAGTTCTACGGAGAGAATTATATTCTAGTGCAATAGTAGGATTCGTAATTTCTGAGATTAGAACAGTGTGTCTGTGAGTATATTTAATAGATTCATTAAGCGAACATTTATTGAATAGACCTTATGCATCTAGAACTGGGCTGACGTGATCATTAAGGGGTGAATAAGATAATCATCCATTAAGTTCAAGACATCCAATGTCTACTGACCCAGTCTGTTGTCCAGGGACCAAAACTAACCCTCAGTTAATCTATGGTGGCTGAACTAAAGACCCACATGCAAGGCTTTCTCACAATGAACTGTGGTCATAAACAAAGAACACTCTTCAGTCTTTATGTGGTAATAAATGAAAAGTAAGAAATCTCAGCTCCATACTTAGGCACCACCTTCTTTGGTGTCTGTAATAGGCCAAGTCAATAGAATTGTCCTGAGTACCCATCATTTCTGAGCAATGCCCAACTGGTCCTTTCCCACCATGTGTTTCACCATCAAGCCCATGTTTACATGGTTACCCTAGCCTGTCCATTCTACCTTCTCCAAGTCTCTTTAAAACAGTTTCCACCATCTATTGTACCAGTGTCCCTCTTAATGCCTAAATCCAGGCTCTAGTCATGCTACTCCCAGAGTACTGGTAATGATAACCTTCTATCTTGCCTACTCCTTATAAATGTCCCCATAATACATCCCAGAAACTGTTCCAGAACATTCTGTCTGAATAGCATAAATAGATATGTTTCGCTTCTACTGAAGACCCACTAATGACCTCTCTTATCTACATTCTGTTCACTCTACATATCGCATCCCTACACGTTTGCTCAGCAATCAGCTTTGCAAACAGACCCTATACTGGTCTCATTGCCTGTATGCATTATTTCCCTCCTGTCTTGCTTAAATATTTGTTGTTTATTATTTTTCTTTTACAAAGGCTCTTTCACAACAAGAATGTCCTTTTGCAAATGCCTACTCTGTTTCAAATCTAAGCAAATATATCACTCATTGACTGATTTAAATGGTTTATGCTAAGTCACTTCAGTCGTGTCTGACTCTGTGCGACGCCATAGACACCAGCCCACCAGGCTCCCCATCCCTGGGATTCTCCAGGCAAGAACACTGGAGTGGGTTGCCATTTCCTTCTCTAATGCATGAGAATGAAAAGTGAAAGTGAAGTCACTCAGTTGTGTCCACCTCTTTGCAACCCCATGGACTGCAGCCTACCAGGCTCCTTCATCCATTGGATTTTCCAGGCAAGAGTACCAGAGTGGGGTGCAATTGCCTTCTCCAAAATGGTTTATGGGCTGACACAATACCCAAAGAAACATACTTGTTATAGACATTTCCCACTGCTTTGCATTCACCACTGGATTTGTCTCTCTTTCCACTAAATAGTACAGAAAATAAAAGCGACACATGATTTTATATCCCCCTAAAATGCATACATCTCCCCTCCTTTTTGAAAATTTAGAGTAGCAAGACAATGATCACTTAAAACCAATAAAAGTACCCTCAAAGATGAGCAGTGCAACTCTACCCTGGAAATTCCACACTTTTCTAGAAAGCTGGGAAAATGCAAGTGTTCACTGTTTGGAGGAACACGCTCTTCCTCACCTAGTGGGTCATTTTCCTGAAGGAGGGCGACAGACCACATGGGGCTGTTCAGAGTGAGCCAAGGTCACATGGAGGAAACATACTGGCTTCATCTCAGAGGGTGTCCAGATGAATTGAATAAATGCTGAAACTTTATACATTTTTCTCAGGAAAAAGCTTTCTTTAAAAACATTTTATTGGAGTATAGCTGATTTACAATGTTGTGTTAGTCTAAATGGACAGAAATCCTTTTTTAAAATAAGATGCTTCGATATGGATTCCAAAACTGGTGAGTATCAGCCTGTCTGATCGCCAAAGACTTTTATATTTAGCTGAGCTCCAACATCATCAGTGCTCACAGGATACATAAAACAAATGATCCTTCTAGTGTACACCCTGAATTTTACATAATTAGATACCTTTTTCTTTCAAAAAAGATTCAAAATTTATTGTATCCAGTTTGCAGAAACATGTCCAGTTAAGCATGTGATTTTCTATTATGTGTCATTTCGATTTCTGTTGGTACTTCTCTAAGTTTCCAATGAGCCAAATCTTCATAATAGCTTTATTAAGATCTTACTAGCTCCCACTTTGTTCTTATTACTGAGCAGTAATACAACTGCCATGTAATTGGATGAAACAGAGAGAATTCAGGTACGCAGAAGAGGGAGGCTCTGATCTCTCTATACTTTCTTGCTTGTCTTTCCTTTAGAGAAGTTCTTTCATCACAGGATATGTAATTTAAATAATAGAAAAGTAGAAAATTTAGCCAGAAAGGCCAAAGAAATCATTTTATGCAATGACTTTACTTCTTAACGAAAAAGCCAAAACATAGCAGGAAAGTCCTTTTTCTGTGATGGCAGCGCAAGCAGTAGCAGAGCTCGAAGCAGGATTTTGACCCTTCATCCCACTAAATATCATAATTCAAGAGGTCCCAGAAGATCTTAACATAAAATAAAAATCTATGAGGTGTGCGGTAGAAAGAGGGTTCTAGGTTCATTAATTTCAAAAAGTTCATAATCACATAAAAGATTAAACGTTCTATTCAAAGACCTGTAAAGCTTGAGGCATCTGTTCATCTACAAAACACTCTTTGGGCCTGTGTGGTCTCTAGTGTAAGTTCAAAAGAAGAAAAACTTTTGCTTTTTTTTTTAACACAACATCTTATGAAAATTGAACTTTTTACTTCCTTAGAATTTACAGATACATTTTTGCATGTCAAAATATTCCAAGGGATATTAATAAGCTTTTCAACCTCAATTTATAAATTTTTATTTCCATCTTCCTTTAAGAAAATACAGAGCATACTCAAATATTTGTGAACGTCAGATTTCACCAGCGTACAAAACATTATCTAGTATTAACTCTGTCCAGTGCATTGCCCAGAAGAATAAGAGGTCCATCACGTACAAACATGGAGAGAGAGTATCGTGGACAGAGTTGAAACGGCCTTAAGCCCCATCTAGTGACAGTGTCCTTCTCTGCAGGTGGGAACAAAGGATCCCAGAAAATCGTGCCTTGAGGAAAAGCTCATGTAACTAGTGGCCATCAACATCCAAGAAACATTCATTAAGCACCAGATGAGGTCCAAGAATTGGTGTGACATTAGAAACACAGAGATGGGACTACCCTGGTGACCCAGTGGTTAAGACTCTCCGCTTTGAGGTAGGGACTGCAGATTTGACCCCTGGTAGGGGAACTAAGATCTCACATGCTATCTGGCATTTCAAAATAATAATAATATTTTTTTAAAATAGAAATACAGAGATGAGCAGAGTATCATTCTCTCTTCCCAGGCCCATAGATGGGTGGATGATATATAAAAGCTTCACTTAGAAACTCTGCTGACATATAAAGAGTTTCATTTTCACCATGGATCACTTCAATGAACCAGACCTTCATAGTGGCTTTCATCAGAATCCTGCTAACTCAAGCATGGTTGGTTGAGACCATCCTAAGAGTGATGAAGACAACTGAGCATCTGTAACAGGAAAGACTATTTCTATGTAATGAATCCACCCAACTGATCTCACTGTTTTTATTTTCATGGATCAAAAGTGCTTTCATCCAAAAGAAATAATGACTTGGTAATGTAGAAAAGGGAAAACATGACATTTGGTTTGCTTTATTAAGGACTTGGCACATTAATTATAAATGAGCCTTTGTACATGGTCACTAAGAGAAAAGTAAACTGTGACTTTTATATTCAAGAGAGCATAAAAGCATCAACATGACTGCTGGTCCTTTGAGATGGAGGTCTTAAAATCTGTAGTCTGCTTGAGCCCTCTTCCTCTAAAGCTGTTATTTGGTTTTGTTTTGTTTCTTTTTAATGAGTTAGTTTAATTATTTTATTTATTTACTTTTTAAATTAATTTTTATTGGAGTAGAGCTGATTTACAATTTGTGTTACTTTCTGCTTTATGACAAAGTGAATCAGTTATATATTTAAACATATATCTACTCTTTTAGATTCTATTCCCATGTATGTCATTACTAAGTACTGAGTGGAGTTCCCTTGCTATATAGTAGGTCTTACTAGTTATCTATTTTACATATAGTAATGTATATATGTTAATCCCATTCTCCCAATTTATCCCTCCCCTTCTTTCTCACTTGGTAACCTGTGACTCTATTTGCGTTTTGTAACTTTGTTTATTTGTACCATTTTTTCTTAGGTTCCACATATAAGTAATATCATATGATAGTATTTGTCTCTTTGTCTGACTTCACTCAGTATTACAATCTCTAGGTTCATCCATGTCACGGCAAATTTCCTTTGCATGGCTGAGTAATATTCCATTGCATATATGTGCCACACCTTTATCCTCTGCCAATGGACATTTAGGTTGCTTCCATATCCTGGCTATTATAAATAGTGCTGTAGACAAACTCAAAATGGATTAAAGAACTAAAAATCATAGGCAGAACACTGACATAAGTCTCAGCAAGATCTTTTTTGATACAACTCCTAGAGTAATGAAAATAAAAACAAAAAATAAACAAATGGGATCTAATGAAACGCAAAAACTTTTGCACAACAAAGGAAACCATAGGCAAAACTGAAAGACAGCCTACAGACTAGGAGAAAGTATTTGCCAAGAAAGCAACCAACAAGGGGTTAAGCTCCAAAATATACCAATAGCTCGTGCAGCTCAATATCAGAGAAAAAAAAATTCTAACGAATAATGAGCAGAAAATCTAAATAGACATTTCTCTAAATAAGACATACAAATGGCCGAGAGGCACATGAAAAAATATTCAAAAACACTAATTACTAGGAAAATATAAATCACCTTACATAGGTCAGAATGACTATCATTTAAAAAAAAAAAAGTATACAAGCAATAAATTCTGGAGAGGGTGTGGAGAAAAGGGAACCCTCTTACCCTGCTGGTAGGCATGTAAGCTGGTGTAGTCAGTATGGCGTTTTAAAAGTAGAACTACCATACAACCCAACAATCCCACTACTGGGCGTGTATATTGAGAAAGCCGTAATTCAAAAAGATATATGTACCACACTATTTATTGAAGCACTATTTACAATAGCCAAGATATGGAAGCAACCTACCATTGGCTTTATTTTTTTTCTTTTCATGTTATTTACAGAACCTCTTATGTATCAGGTTCTCTAGCAGAGGCTGAGAAATTAGAGTTGAATGACGCTCACTGCAAGTCTACGAAGTACGGTCCGTGGCTGAGGACAGAGAGGCTTGGAATTGGAGGACGGGGAGATCTCATCTGAGAAACCGTGTTGGAGAGTTCTATGCATGGACGTGTGCTCAAGGCTATAGCAGTAAGAGGCACCACCTGCTCCCCACAGTAGCTATGCCGTATCTTCCCATAGGCTATTATATATCAGTCGAAGTCTTCAGATGACATGTCTGGGGTATCTGTAGGATATATTGAAGAAAATAATGACAAGAAACTTATATAAACAGTTTTATGCTAGTTCAGATACCATCTTAATGTCCAATTCTGAAATGAGGAAGAAGTTTGCAGAGGTTTGGTTTGAGATGGAGCATTTTATCTGCTAACAACCCTCCTGGGGCCCCTAGACCTCCCCTCCTCTAATATTTCAGAAGAGGGATCTTAAATTTGAAGAGAGCAGAGTTTGCTGTGAGCATGCCAAAGGAAGCCTATAGGCTGATGTAGTTGTAATTGGAAGCTCTGCCATACACAGCCAGATGGTAGAGTCTCATCAAAACAGGGACTGCATTTAGAAGACCAAGGCTCCACACTCAGGGGCCTCTGCATGAGGAATTAAGTTCAACTTTAGGAACTTCAAGGGTCAGCACACTGTGACCTTGGCTTCAGCTGGAGCTCTACACATCAACCCTGCATCCTCTACATTTTATCACGTGCTGAGAGCAGACAAATCCTAAACAGTATGAACAGCGTCATCTCAGGAAGGTACAATCTGGTTTAGACAGCAGTCTAGAGTAAAACTAATGTCTCCCAAATGTCCTCACTTCTTCCTTCAAATCTGTGTGATTCCTCTTCTGGTTCTTTCTTTTTTCCTTCCTTTCCTCCTCTGTTAGTGATTTCCCCCTTATTTCTACTTCCAGGAGTTATGATTGCAATTGCTACTGTAATAAAAACTCGTATTGACTGAGTGCTCATTTTTAAGGCTGAGCTCTAACTTAAAAGCTTTGAGAGTACTGGGTCACTTAATTCTCACAATAAATTTAGGAAATATTTTAGGGCTATTTCAACCAGTTAGGCATCTTACTTCCAGTAGGAATCAAGCAGGAACAAATTGACATGTTCAAAGTCACAGGAGTGAGTGGGCAGACTTGGATTTCAGAGCCAACGATTGAACTTCCGAGTTTGACCTCAGAAGGTCATCTGTTATTTCTGCCTATTGCCTCGTCACTCCAGCCCATGCACGCCACACTCAGAGCTGAATCCAACAGGAAATCCAACTCCTCTGTGCCCACAGAGCTTGTAGACATATCTTAAGGTCTTGACTGCTGCAATTGTGGTTGGTCCCAGGAATGGCAGGAATGAATTTTCACTCTTGCTTCACCCAAGTTTGACTTTCAATGACCCGAAACTGAGTCACCAATAAAGACCGTGAACTGTCTATAATGATTAGCAGGCAATTAAGGCAGATTTGTCTTCTCACAGGCTTTACGAATAGTAAAATATCTTAAATAGACCTGAATTGTTGTACACAGTATACCTTAAAGTTTGAGGGTATGTGGCAGTGTTGTGAAACGCTAATCCTAACTTACTTTCTCCAGTGGAAAGAAGGAACATCTTGGAGTACAAAGCTGCTAATTTTCTGCTCTAATCTCTAGAGTGATGCTGTACCTTCCCCTTATAGATAAGCATGTAGTCCTGACCATGACACCAAAGGCCTGAAAATCATGTGAGGCTCAAATCCAAGGCCAACTGAAATGGAGAAAAATACCATAGGCAGTTGGCTCATGCATGCAAGAACCATCTTGGAGAAAAATTATGAATTAGGTGGTTAGGCTTTTATAGCAATCAGTCAGACACTTAGAAAGAATCAAGAACACAGTACCAAAGGGGTCACCCTGCCCAACCTCCTCACAGTCCACCTCCTGATACAGCAATTTTTTTTTTTTTGTATTTTGTCAATTCTGTCATCCATCCCCAGCTTGAATAAAATAGCAGTGGAACTTGCACTAATTCACACCCTCACAACAGCCACTACTGACAATGTTAGTTGCTAAAGTATCTATCAACAACCACTTATTGATAGGTGATAATGTGGCTGAAATCTGGCTCCATGAGGACTCAGAGAGAGTTAGGCTCTGCGCATCTGAAGAAAGAATCACAACCTTCCCATGTTTTCGAAAGCACAAATATCCACTGTGTCAATCTGTCCTTCTTATAGTGTGTTGTCTGTAAGGGTCTTACCACAGCTGCTGTACTCTAGAGTTTAACTTTAGAGATTCTGTCATGCATCCCAAACTAGTTTGTACTGCTTCTGGAGCCAAATAGCAGGCTTTATGTTTCTTTCTGTGACCCTTATTGCCCAGTAAAAAAGTTTGGCTCAATAGATTTGTCTCCAAAGCAGCGTAGCAGAGTAGCAAATACGATGCCACCCTATCTAGGCTCTGCTCCTGGCTCCAGCTCTGCACAGGGAACCGTGGATAGGCCTTGCTTGTCTAGTCCTAGTGTATCAGTTTTTCAGATGGTAGAGAAAGAGATGGAGAGAAGGCAGAGAGTGTGTTAGGTGTTTCCATCTGGGAGCAAATTTCATGGACATTGAAGTTGGTAGACCCAGAAGCTGGACTGACTCATGTTTGCAACTCACTGATCTAAAGAATGGCTTGATCGCTCTGATCTTCATTTTTCTTAGTTTTAAAGGGGGAATATTCATAGCATTTATGTCACAAGATTATTTTGAAGATAACATGAGATGACATTTTACATACATATGTGTGTGTTTGTGTGTGTGTATATATATATGTGTGTGTGTGTGTGTGTGTGTGTGTGTGTGTGTGTGTGTGTGCGTGTGTGTTCATTTGCTCAGTCATGTCCAACTCTTTGCAACCCCATGGACTTTAGCCCACCAGGCTCCTTTCTCTATGAGATTTTTCCAGGCAAGAATATTGGAGCAGGTTGTCATTTCCCATTCCAAGGGGTCTTCCCTTCCCAGGGAGCAAATTCGCATCTCTTTATATATATACACATAAAGGGCTCAGCACAAAGCCTGGCACATAGTTATATATTCAATAAATGTGAGCCGTTCTAAGACTACCACTAAGCTGTGACAGGCAGACAGTGTTCTCTCAAGCAAGCTTTGCCAGATGGCTTCCTAACTCTGGGTTTGGCTCCTTCTTGGGAATGTGTTCAGTGGAAAAAAAAAAAAATCCAACAAGTCAATTAACAGACATTGACCAATATTTTCTACATGGAGCATTGTGCTTCAGGCTCTGTGAATGATCCAATAGGAATAAGGCATAGCCTTTCCCTAGAGGAGATAATTTCATTAAGAAGATAAGACAGCACATGAAAACAAAACCAAAAGTTCAGAGTGGTAATGGGTTCTCAATGGGTAATATCCACTCTATTTCCTAGAGGCACACAGAAGGAGCTTGCTTTCTAGCTCAGATGTTAGGGCAAGCTCCTTAGGGAAGGGGAGGTTTCAATTAATGACACTTCTACCCCACAGCAAAGGAGTACCCTGTGTTCCCCCTACTTCCATCCAAAGCAAATCAAATTAACAAAGTGAACCCCTTCTTTTGGATGTTCTCTTAGTAAAGAGCATCATCGCCTACATAGACTTCCATGAAGCAGTCCCTTTTTTAAAATCCTCTTTTCCTCATCAGCCATTTGGTCCTAACTACCTTCCATATCCAGACCTGAACCTGCTCTCAAAACACTCCGTGTCCATTGAGCTCCTCATTGCTCTTGGGTCTCTGACCCCTTCCCACTGCTTAGCTTTCCCATCACACCTGTCCATTTGTTCCGGTGGTGACGACGTGATTTTCTCCCCAGAGTGAATCTGGACACCCCGAGGTCACACTGTAGTAATGGTTGCTTTGCCGTCTTTTCCCCCCGCCCGTAGTAGCCAGAGCGCAGTGTTACCTGAGTTGATCGCAGTTGCCTGCTGTCCTCTGACCGCATGCTCTCCCAACCTCCGTGGTTTCCAGCCCTGAGAATGCCTGGTCCTTCGGTGTTTCTCCACCGGCAGGCCCCACCCTCCTGTCTCTTCAAGGCTCAATGAGAGATGGCTCGTTCTTGGGACTCCACTCAGTGCCACCTCTTCTGGGAACCCTTGGCTGGCACCTTCCTAGTCTGATCTAGGTGTCACTTCTCTGGGCTGACCTAGCTCTCTGTGCCGATTTCAATTACTCTTCTTAATTATACTGCAATTGTCTAGATTTATCTGACTTAGACCTAGCTCCTGAGCTGCTTTTTTTTTTTTTAATTGGTGTCTAGCTGCTTTACAACACTGTGTTAGTTTCTGCTGTATAATGAGGTGAGTCAGCTACATATATATGCGTGTGTGTGTGTGTGTGTGTGTGTGTGTGTGTGTGTGTGTACCCACATATATCTACTCCCTCTTGGGTCTCCCTACCCCAACCCCAACCCATCCCATCCCTCTAGGTCATCATATTTATATATATATATACACATTACCTTGTGTAAAATAGATATTTAGTGGGAACCTGCTACATAACACAGGAAGCTCAGCTGGGTCCTGATATATATATCAATGCTGATCTCCCAATTCGTCCCACTCTCTCCCGACCCTGTGTCCACACGTCCTTTCTCTGCATCTGTGTTTCTATTCCTGTCCTGGAAAAAAGTTCATTTGACCTGATTTTTTTTTCAGTGTCAATTGAGGGGTCATCTACTTCTATTTTTCCTATGCACAGTACAAGATAGGGTCTTGGTAAACATGTGATGAAAGTGAATTAATGTATCTATGTACCCACTGAATATGAATAAAATTCAGCCAGACTTGCCAAATTTGAGGATAAGTCTCTGAAAAGAAGAGGCATAGACAGAGGGAATGGTCAAGAAATCACTTCAAAGGGGGCTAGATGTCTTTGGTAAGACTGAATAGTGACCTGTTGTAAAATAGTGAGTCTTATGATCCAAATGATTTATTTTTCTGAAATTGTCAATGTGACAAAAACACTGAACCTAGCCCTTCCTATGTTGCTTGGCTAAGAAGGTGTTTAACTTTTTCATAATTAATCCAAGTTGAATGTTCTACCCTTTGTACCTCAACACCTCACTGCTGCCACTGATAAGTGCTCAGTCATCTTCGGCTGTTTGCAAACCGCATGGACTATAACCCACCAGCGTCCTCTGTCCATGAGATTTTTCCAGACGAGAACACTGGAGTGAGTTGACATTTCCTCCTCCAGGTCAGCACCTCACAGCTCCTCTGAAAGCCTTGATCTTAGCAATGGAGTCCCAGATGTATGGGACCGTTCTTTGCACTGGGGACATTTCATGACATCGTGGGGGAGAAGGGGTGTGTGCAACAGAATGCAGCAATGGTTTGAGCATCCCCCTCTCCCTTTCCATCTCATCAGGATATTCTCGATGAGCAAATAATATACAGCCACAGAGCACAGCAGAAGCATTTTCAACATTGCACACACTGAAGCAAGACTATGCTTTGAAAGCAATCTGTTTTTCAGGGTGAAAGCAAACCAACAGCCACTGCCCAGGAAAAAAATTATATCTGTAGTATTTTTTAATATCAGTTTGATGAGATCTAGGTTATAAACACGTCTGGTGCTGTGTAATTTGCAACATAATTTCACTGTCTGTTTATCTATCCATCCGTCCACCCATTCATATGTATATAACATAGGCAGGAAATCTGGTGTCTGTTGCTAGTTCATAAATCAGTGTCTGCTCTCAACAACATCTGAATACAAATGTGATTAAATTTGATACCATGCCCATTTTTCATTTATCAGATTTCAGAATGTGATGCCTTGGCAGCTGTCTTATGGTAATGTGTTTTGTGTTTAACTCCTTGAGTCCCAATTCCTCTTGACATACAAAACCTCTTGCAGATAAACTGGAAATTCACCAAATAGAATATCTACCTAACACAGAGAAATTTTTTTTCAGCATATCAGGGAAAAAAGAACAAGAAAAGAGCTGGAAATAGAATCGGAATGTGGAAGGAAAGCTTGGAATTACTGCATTTTTGAGATAGAAGAGAATTTAGAGCTCATCTAGCCCCGTGCCTCTCGAAATTCCCTATGCTATAAATCACCTGGGATCCTGTTAAAGTGCATTTTCTGGTTCAGTGAGTCTGGGGTTGGGACCCAGTATTCTGCATCTCTAATAAATCCAGGGGAAGCCCACACCACAGCTATTCCACAGTTTCTTTGGTCTGCAATTCCCAAAATTTGGTAATGATCTGACAGATTCATGTGCTCAAGCATCCTGTCCAGAATCACTAAAGAGCTTTTCCAGGAAAACGGTCTTATAGCTTTATTTTTAACAGCCAACTCACATGATTGGCCAAGTTTGGAAAAATCTAGAAAACCAAAGCCCCAAAGGAAAAAGGAATTGCTGACACAGGGACTGGAACAGAGATTCTCAAGCAAGCTATTGCCACTATAGTTACCGCAAGATAAATGAAATAATCAGAATGGAGTTTGGAGGCCAATCCAGAATATTCAAAGCAGATTAAAGAAAATTGATTTTAATAGAAATAGATTATTTAGGGCTAGTGCTGAAGAACCTTCCAGGATTACTGAAACAGGACCCAGAAAAGGGAAAAAGTATCCAGCTGTTCTGTGAGAGAAACAAACCAAACAAAACAAAGCACTGGCAGTAAGCTACCATTACTAACAAACTAGTCGATGCTAAAGGAAATCAACCCTGAATGTTTATTGGAAGGACTGATGCTGAAGCTGAACCTCCAGTATTTTGGCCACCTATGCAAAGAGCCAACTCGTTGGAAAAGACCCTGATGCTGGGAAAGACTGAAGGCAGGAGGAGAAAGGGACGACAGAGAATAAGATGATTGGGTAGCATCACCGACCCAATGGACATGAGTTTGAGCAAACCCCAGGAGATGGTGAAAGACAGCGACGCCTGGAGTGCTATAGTCCATGGGGTCACAAAGAGTCGGACATGAATGAGTGACTGAACAAAAACAACAAAAGTAGCGCTAGTGATAAAAAAAAACCTGCCTGCTGATGCAGGAGACTTAGGAGATGTGGATGGCTGAAATGGTTGGATGATATCACTGACTCAATGGACATGAGTTTGAGCAAACTCAGGGAGACAGTGAAGAACAGGGAAGCCTGGTGTGCTCCATGGAATGGCAAAGAGTCAGACACAACAGAGTGTCTGAACAGCAACAACTAACAAACAAGCTGATGTTTTTGATTCCTAGGTGGCTCAGTGAGTAAAGAATCCACCTACAATGCAGAAGACACAAGAGATGAGGGTTTGATCCCTGGGTTGGGAAGATCCCCTGGAGGAGAGCATGGCAACCTACTCCAGTATTTTTGCATGGAGAATCCCATGGAAGAGAAGTCTGGTGGGCTACAGTCCATAACGTCACAAAAAGCTGGACACAACTGAAGCGTTGAGAGAGTGTTTTCCCTTTCTCTTCATTCATTTCCCTTCTGAGAACTTATTTACAAAATCATTAGTTACTCAGCTTTGAAATTTTACTTTACAGAGAGAGAAATGTATCTTAGCTCCCCAACATAACTTGTTTCCACAGATCCACCACGATAGCTCCAGATCCGCCATAGTGTCCCCAAACCCACATGGCTTCCCAAGAATCTTCACTGGCACACACAAGCATACCTTTGGCTCACCACTGATATCTAGATGGTCACAAACCTGCCAGAATATCAACATTCCACCTTGGAATGTTCAATAAGGAAGATGAATGTAAAATTTCATCTGTTATTCTTCTTGTCATAGATAGACCCCTAATGAGATTTCTTTCCTCCAGAAAATAAGATAATGATCATACAAATACTTGTGGGTAAGCCATGAACTCTTAAATGTTCATGTCCATATTTAGGATGAGAGGGGGAGTAAATCAAAGAATTTTACACTGTCTGTTTCCCTTTTGTTGAATAGAAAACACATTCACTGCTCACCTTGAAATGCATAAGAATGTTTAAAAATGTAATGCTTAAAACACATAAAACTATAGAAAAAGTCACCCAACTTGCAGAGAGCACTTTCTAGGAAATAATGACCAGTTAAACCTCAGAATTTTTTGCACTAGCTAAGGATGTTTCCTGCAAACTTGGTGGATTGGAGAAAATCAAATACATGCACCTGGCTTTGAAATGCCATGATCGCCTGAGCAAAGGGCCTGTGTTCAGTGCTGGTAAGGTTATTCATGGGCCATGGTTTCCTTGGACACCCGAAGAGGTGGCCTGCTATAACTGTTCTCCATAAATAATTGACACATGTATCAAGAGCCTCAACAGCCCCCAATGACTGGGAAACTTCTGGCAATCTGGCCAAAGGAATAATTAGCTTTGTGCCAAAAAATATCCATAGTACTATCTTATTTACGAGAAAAAAATTCTGCAAATATATAATTATCTAAAAATAGAGAAATGGCTAAGTATCTCATGATGCTCTACAGTTACGTAATTTAAAAATGTGGTTTGTAGAAATATGGAGGTTTTAACATTGCCATGTGGGAGAAGACTGCACAAACATAACCCAAGTACACTTAAGTACCCACAGAAAAGGGGAACTTGAAAGGAATACGTGAAAGGTTTCCTTGTTGTTCAAATGAAGAAACTAATCAAATATTCTAGAACAGTTGTAGGAAGCATAGGTTAACTCTCTGGAGTACCAGCACAGTGTTTCCTAAATCATCTATATTATTAAATATAATCAATGATAATTACATTAGCCATCATAAATAACAGTTGCCAGTGGATAGTAGAATTATGGGGCTTTTTTCGCTTGCTTTTCCTGGTTTTTTAAGTCTTAAATAATAATCAAATACTGGTTTTAGAAACAAATATAATTAATTTCACATGTAAAAATCATTCTGGATAGACCGTGTCCATGCTCCCTCCTTTAGCTGATTCTAAGGATATTGACAAGATCCCTATCTCTGTATTGAACTCTCAGCCCTCTGGCAATTGTGGGGTTAACAGCCGGCCCCCCAGCTCACCCACCCAGACCAGCTGTGCTCCTCTCCCAGACAAGTCCATCCCCCAGCAATCCAGAGACACAAAGCCCAGAATTCAAGGAATGGGGGTGGGGCATGTGCCCTGTGGGGTTTTTTTCCCCCCTTGCTTTTCAACAGAAGAATGAGGCAGAAAGCAAAATCTCCCTTTGAAATAATACATGCTTAATTCTGGCTTTTATGCTCCCATCCCCCGCCTCGCTAAAGTAGCTGGCTTATTAGGTGGGATTCATCTGCGTTTTTTGTTTCCTTAAGTAGGATGTGCTCCACTGTGTGGGCGAAAGCAGATAAAGCCACCGAGGAGTTTCCTGGTCCCTCCTGCTGAAAGATTGAGGATAATATAAACAAGGGACCCTTCTTTCCTGCTCAGTGGACCTGGCTTAAAGGGTCTTCAGGCTCCACCTCACAGTGCTGGTTTACTGTTAAGTTGGGTGTAGTGTGCAAAGTCGCTGGTAGAGGACTGGGGACAGATGGTGGGCGGATCTCTGACTCTCTCGTCCCCTTCCCGCACCCCTTCTCTCTCTCCCTCCCTCTCTTTTTTTTCCCCTGTGCCTCTCCCAAGTCTCTGACCTAGTCCCCCCATGCTCCAGGCTGTGCATATGAATCTCATTGTATTTGTTTATATTTTCAGCCTGTGAAAGAAATATGGGATCTGGGAGAGCAACCTCACCTTCAAGTTTCTACAGGGGAAAAAAAATAAAATAAAATAAGATTTAAATTCCTATTCAAAACAGAGCTTGTTATAATTGGGAAAAGATTCGCCTCCCTGAGGCACTTTGAGTCAATTAATTGGGTTTTTTGAAGTGTTAATACGAAAAAAAAAAATTTTTTTTGACCTTTATGGGGTTTTTTCATAGAGCTATTCAAGAAAATTGCCGGGCTATTAACCAAACCAATTTTAAGTCCACAGAGCCCCCCAGAGCTGAGTGAATTGGGGAATGGCTGAAATACAAAACATGTATAATTCATTTATCATATCAGGAAAAAGTACCCACTGGATTGAGAGACTAGTTTGCACTGGCCCACATCCCTGTTTTGTGAGTGGTGGGGGAGCCTGCGGGTTGGGGAGAGGGCGGGGAGGGGAGTGGAGGGCACTGTGATGTAGCCTATTGGAAATAAAAGACTTACTGACAAGACCTTACAAATCCAGGCAAGGGCAAAATAACCCCTTGAAAGTGTCAAAATAAAAAAAAGTGGAAACAAAATGTAGCGAGATCATCTTCAGAGAAACCATCTCCCTCCATTTATTTTATTTTATTTTTTTAAGTAAGAAAGAAAACTACTAAGAAAACGAAGTCGAAAGAGGAGAGCTCAAGAACTGCGATCTGAGCGATGTCACTCTGGTTCTGACTTTTCCAGACCCCAGATTGTCCCCAAATGCTAAAAATAAAGTGCTGAGTTGATGAATTACTAGGCAACAGGCACTGGTTCATCTTAACCTCTACTAGGACAGCCAGCACTAGCAAATGTATTTTCAAACTCTCTTTGCGCTCTAATTCCTTAGGTACCTATGAATATCTGAAAATCATTTTCCTTTCTGTGATAAAAACACACATGCACAACACCAATGGAACAGTTACAGAGGGAGACAACCACAGGTTTCACCATTCATTTTTTTTTTTTTCTCCTATAGCTCAGGCTTCCGCTTCCACTACTTTGAAAGCAAATAGCCAGAGCTGAAGAAAATTAGCAGCAGTGCCAAAGTTGTGCAGGCTTCACGGGGCTTGCTCTTACTGGAACAGATGGCTGTATAAATAAAACACTTGACTCAACTACAAGAAAACCTTCCATTCATCTTCCATAGATTGGAAATGGGTGATTGGATTAATTAAATATTCTGGTAAGCAGAGAGGTTCCATTTATCCATGATGGAGTTCCATTTGTAGAAATAGACATCATGGGTAAGTACACTGTGAGTGCGCTTGAAGGAATGGAACCCCCTGCTTCATAATGTGACTCAGAATGGACTCCGGGCTCATCAGTCCAGTGACGGCTGAGCCAACCAGGCTTAACTGATGGACAGTTCAGTTTGGTGAAGGCTGGAGTTTCATTGTACTGATGTAGGGAAAGCTTCAGAGGGAATCCAAGCTGATTTTACTATAAAGGAAGGTTTGGGGACTTCCCTGGCAGTTCAGTGATTAAGGCTCTGCACTTCCAATGCAGGAGGCCAAGGCTCAATTCCTGGTCAAAGAACTAAGATCCCACATGTGCTGGCACAGACAAAAATAAATTAATTTAGCTAAATATTTTTTAAAGATCTGAGATGGAAGAAACAGAAGCATTTCTGGGGAGGGAGAAAACTGATAAAGAGGAAACCACAGAAGAGGTAAAAACTCAATTCTAACAGCTACAAAGAACCTACAGCTAGCATCAAACTTAATAGTGAGAAGTTAGAAGTTTTCCCACTAAGATCAGCAACCAGGAAAGGATGTCTCTCTTACAGTTCCTTCCCAACTTCAGACTGAAGTCCTCCCTAATGCAGTAAGACAAGGGTACACAGATCAAGAAGCAAGAAATTAACCTGTCTTTCTTCATATATGATATGATTGTCTATGCAGAATTCTGAAAGAAAAGACAAAAAGCTCCTGAAACTATATATTAGTAAGCTTTGTCAAATATAAAATTAATATTCAAAAGTCAATCACTTTTTAAAATATGGGCAATAAACAAGTGGAATTTGATACTAAAATGCAATATCACTTAATTTAGCAACAAAAATTAAATATTTAGATATGCATCTAATTAAATACATACAAAATCTGTATGAGGATAACTACAAGACTAATGAGATAAATCAGAGAACCAAATAAGTGGAGAGATGATCCATGCTGATGGATAAGAAGACTAAATACTCTCAAGATGTCAGTTTTTCTCCAACTGACCTATAGATTTAATGCAATCTTATTTAAAATATCAGTTAGTTACTTTATGGCACTCAACAAACTGATTCTAAAGTTTATGTGCTTACATGCTAAATTTTTTCAGTTGTATCTGACTCTGTATGACCCCATGGACGGCACCCTTCCAGGATCCTCTGTCAAAGGGGGTCTCCAAGAAAGAATGCTGGAGTGGGTTGCCATGCTCTCCTCTAGGAGATGTTCTGACCCAGACATCAAACTCCCATCTCTTAGGTCTACCTGCATTGGCAGTGGGTTCTTTACTACTAGTGCCACCTGGGAAGCCCTCTAAAGTTTATATGGAGATACCAAAGACACAGAATACAAAATGGAAGAGGAATAAAGCCAGAAGACCAACCACTACCCAACTTCAAGAAGTATCATAAAGTGACAGTAATCATAATGATGTGGTCAGATGAAAGAGGAGGCATATAGACCAGGGGAATGCAGAAAGAACTCAGAAGCAGACTTATGTAGATATGGTGAACTGATCTTTGACAAAGGATAAAAGGGGATTCAATGGAGCAAAGTCAGTCTTTTCAACAAATAATGTTGAAATAACTGGAAGGACTGATGCTGAGGCTGAATCTCCAGTACTTGGGCCACCTGATGCGAAGAGCTGACTCACTGGAAAAGACCCTGATACTGGGAAAGATCGAGGGCAGGAAGAGAGGGGGATGACAGAGGATGAGATGGTTGAATGGCATCACTGACTCGATGGATATGAGTTTGAGCAAGCTCTGAGAGTTGGTGACGGACAGGGATGCCTAGTGTGCTGCAGTCCATGGGGTTGCAAAGAGTTGGACACGACTGAGCAACTGAACAACAATAAAATAGTGCTAGTGGTAAATAACCTGCCTGCCAATGCAGAAGACTTAAGAGACTCGGGTTCGATCCATGGGTCAGGAAGATCTCCTGGAAGTGAGGATGACAGTCTAATCCAGTATTCCTGCCTGGAGGATCCCATTGACAGAGGAGCCTAGTGGGCTACAGTCCACAGGGTCACACAGAGTAGGACAGGACTGAAGTGACTTCACACACACACAGTGTTATTCCCATTGTAGAGATGTACACACTGAGAATTTGGAAACCTGAGAGATTTGACCATAATCACAGATCCTAAGGGGCAGAGACAGAAGTCACTCTGTGGCTAAAATACCAGTACTCTATTATTTTACTTTCCTGTAGGTTGAATGGGCTCAGCTGGGACGGGGTGGGGAGGGGGGTTAACAGAAAGGGGTGGGAGTCAGTGGTTTCATGAAAACCCAGGCAGGGTTTGGGGTTTCCAAGAGAGCAGAAATGGAACCTTCAGCCTCTCCAGCCTCAGCTGGGACTGACTAGGAACCCCTTCTAGCACATTCCATTGGTCAAAGCTGCCCTGATCTTTGAGTGCACATATAGGGATGACGGCAACTAGACCGTCTTTGCTGATAACCCACCACAGTCCCTCCTCCATGCTGTCAGCATCCAGCAGGTGAGGATCCCAAAGGCTGTGTCACCCCTTGGCCTCTGCAGCCCGATTTGTATCCTGGGGACAATCTTGACCTCGCAGCATTGCAGTGAATACCAGGGCATCCACAGACTTGCTGAAAGTTTTAAAAGCAAAGGACAATGGCCAAAACAGTGCTGATTGAGAAGAGATGAGCACATGTATGTTTTTCACATGTGAAAAGTGATTCTTCTTTAAATACTTCACGTCAGGGCAGCCCTGCCTCCGATCTGGTAAAGTTACAACCCCGATGGCCCAGGACTCCATGGGTGACTGAGTGACTAGGTTTTGCATTCCCCACATAGGCAGATTTTCATACCGGCTAGACAGGGATTACAAGCTGTGTGTCAGCTTCTTACCTTTGGATTGGTTTCTGCGTTTCCTCCCAGCACACACTCTAAAATCCATGCAGTCGGAGGCGCTCTCTGCATGGCCTCGTGCAAGCAGCGACAGACGCCCTTAATTTGTAAGCATTAGCAGAATGAAATGCAGTTGCAGCAAGTGTAATTGGATCATCTTTGTATTTTGTGTCAGCGTTTCTGAGTACTGTAAGATGCTGAGCACCTCCTAAGAGCAATACAGGAATTGTGGAAGGCATGACAAATGGGAGCAGAGTCAACTCTCTACTGTTGCATGTGGAGTATGTGAGAGAGAGACAGACAGACAGACCATGCACATCCACAGTAGTCATTAAGCAGAAAAGCTTTAGATCTGCAGGGAAGCATAATGGTTTTCAAACCTTCCTGTCATTAAAATATTCTATAATCACCTTCCATTAATAAAATCAGAAAAAAGCACGGTTTTAGTGTAAAGCACAAAATTCACTTGCTTTCCTCTCCCTCAAAATGTCCTTGTGCCTACAATACTTCAGGCCATTGAGCTCTCAAAGAAAAAAAAAATAAAATAAGGGTTTTTATGTGTCACGAGAAGAAGAGGTCCAGATTTCATGGTTGATAATGATTGGCAAGCAGCTAAATTTTCCACAACTAAATAATATAATTAAGACTGAAGAAGAGGGAAAGAAGCTCTCCACCTCACTTTACATGTAAGGCAATGGGGCCCTCTTCCCCTGTCCATGCAAAATGCACCTAGCATTCTAATTCACTTCTGACCTCCCGATGGTAAAAGACATGCAAAGAGACCAGCTCATGAAAGACAGCTTATAGATCTGGAGATGTTTAGCATGGATGGAAAAGGCTGAGGGAGGAAATAGGAGCTGTCTTTGTGGATCTTAAGCACTGTCCCAGAGAGAAGAGAGCAAACTGGTTCTCTGAGCTAAAAGAACAGAGAAACGATCAGAAGGTAATACATCCAGTGCTTCCAGGAAAGCCCTGACCTTGGCCTAATGTATCATGCTCCAGCTCAAAGTTTCTTAAAGTCTTTTCATTAAACAGCATTGGTTCTATGTTGCCAGTTTTGGTATACAGGCTTTCTAGGTTGCACAGGGTAAAGAATCCACCTGCCAATGCAGGAGATACAGGTTCAATCCCTGGGTGGGAAAGATCCCACAGACGAGGAAATGACAACCTGCTCCAGTATTCTTGTCTGGGAAATCCCATGGAGGCTGGAGGGCTACAGTCCATGGGGTCACAAAGAGTCAGACATGACTGAGGGACTAAACCACAACACCCTACCACAAAGGCCATTGCAAAGAGGTGATTCTGCCACACTCCCTAGGAGTCATGAGCCATAATTTGTTGTAAATTTCCACCCAGAATATGAAGAAGCACATACTGTGCAAACCTAAAGTGCTGAGATTGGATGGGAAGGTACAGTGTTTCATTAGTAGCAAATGTAACATCTCAACAAGCTACTTTGATGATATTTCAATCAACCTGCAGTATTTTCACTCAATGATGATGGTGACATATGAGTTAGACCAAAACATCAGTCATGTTTAAGACCATCATACTTTTATTAATAAGTTCATGCAAGGATCATTAAGAATGACTGCAGTCATTAAAAAAAAAAAAATATATACGACCCCCAGATCTTTCTACTGGGTAAGAACAGCATAAATCATGTAGAAAACAGTTTCTTGTGTTAGTTTATTTCTCAAAAAAGCAAAAGGTTATATGAGATATTTTCATCAGGAGGTGAAGTTCTTAGGAATCTAAAAAACCTTAACATTTACATTCTTCTAAAAACCATGTACTAAGTACTTATCACAGACCAGAAGCTGATCAAGACAAAGAAGACATAGGACAGAATGAGGTAATGCTCATCTTCAAGGAGCCTATGATGTGTTAAAGTCAGCAAGAGAGACAGATGCATTATTTTAAAGCTAGTAGTTGCCTCTGATAGAGAGCTGCATGAGGTGTGGTGGGAGAACCAAGAGGGGCACCTAACCAACCTGTAAATTTAGGAAAATCTTGGAAGAGAAACCAGAGCTGAAAATGAGAAACATGTATATTATCATATGTGAAATAGATCGCCAGTCCAGGTTCTGTGCATGAGACAGTGTGCTCAGGGCTGGTGCACTGGGATGACCCTGAGGAATGGGATGGGGAGGGAGGTAGGAGGTGGGGGTTCAGGATGGGGGACACATGTGCACCCATGGCTGGTTCATGTCAATGTATGGCAAAACTCACTATAATATTGTAAAGTAATTAGCCTCCAATTAAAATAAATAATTAAATAAAAGACAAAAAAAATGAAAGGGTAAGATGGAATTAACAAGTGAGAGGGAGAACTGACAAATAACAAAGAGAGTTGAGGTCAGTAAGACTGGAAGTATGATTTTCCTCATTTAACAGATAAGGAAATGAGTCAGGATATGAGCAATATGTCCAAACATATGAAGAACCAACAATCAGACCTGGGCCGCTGTAACTTCAGCATCATGCAGAGCTCAGACACGATGCTCGTCTCCAGGTGCAGAACAACACAGAGAGGAAACCAACAGACATCCTCCAGTAAGACAGTCTAAAACAGAGCCTCCAATAGGTGGTGCAGAAATATCACAAAATTATAAGAAGAAAACCTTATAGGTCTTAGCTTTAGAAGATTTGGGAAAGACAAAAAGTTCTTGTCAAGTCGTTGCTGGCTCATCTAAAGAGACTTGTGTTGGTGCTCCTAAGGGGACACAACAATGGCATTTGAAAACACAGTTTGTTCTCAACAGAAGAAACGCTTCCTCTGGCTTTCCAGCCACAGATCCTGGGTAGATGACTTCCAAAAGAAATACTCGCAGAAGAAACTGGCAAGGCAGAGGAATAAGCAAGATGGGAGAGAAGGAGCCAGGTGAAGGTGGAACCTCAGGGCACAGTGTGGTCCTGAGGGGGGCATCTCCTCCAGAGAGTTCGAGCAAGTCGCTGCATCTTCCAGTCTTTGTCTAAGGGCATCCGAAAGGCCTGAACTCCCAGTTTCTTTGGTTCTCCAGGCAGGCAGAGCAGGGTGGGAGCCTCAACAAGAATTGCAGCTGAGGGCCATTAGAACAAATGCACAGCATGTGGGGCAGGGCAGCCCAGAATTGTGGGAAAGAAGTGATCCAGGGGATTCGGACTGAGAAATAGCAGCTCTGCTGCAAGAACACCCCCTAGATAAAGGGCTGATTAGGAGACCATCATGCTCCCCTTGCAGAATGGGAACCCCCATGTAGAAGCTACTATCCATGTCCCCCCTTCACAGAGGGAGAAGCTAAAAACAGAAAGCCTGAGTAACTTACCCAGGAACACACAGCTACTTAAGCCAGAGCAGGGATTCAGGCAGACAGCATGACTCCAGGGCTTATGCCCTTAACCATTGAGCTACCTGCCTGGAGAAATAAACAAAATAAGGAATGTAAAGAGTCTAGCCCAGCACCTAGCATATTTATTTGCATTAAAAAAAAAAAAAAGCTGCTATTGGTTTCAAACAGGCAAGATTCTAGACATTTCAAGAAGAAAACTCAGGGCTTCCCTAGTGGTCCAATGGTTAAGAATCCATCTCACAATGAAAGAGACACTGGTTCAATTCCTAGTCCAGGAAGCTCCCACTTGCCACAGGGCAACTAAGCCCATGCACCACTCTGGAGCCTTTGAGCTACAACTACTGAAGCTTGCATGCCCTAGAGCCCATGAAGTGAAGTGAAAGTCCCTCAGTCGTCTGAGTCTTTGTGACCCCACAGACTATACAGTCCATGGGATTATCCAGGCAAGAATACTGGAGTGGGTAGCCTTTCACTTCTCCAGGGGATTTTCCCAACCCATGGATCAAACCCAGGCCTCCTGCATTGCAGGAAGATTCTTTACCATATGAGCCACCAGGGAAGCCCTTGTTCTTGCTCCTAGAGTCCTTGCTCCAAAACAAAAGATACCATCACAATGAGAAGCCCTCACACCAAAACCAGAGAGTGGCCCCATGTGCTGCAACTAGAGAAAACCCATAGGCAGCAAGAAGACCCAGCACAGCAAAATAATAATAATAATTATACTTATAAAAAAGAAGAAGTTTTGGCATATAAAGAGTATTTAATTCATTCATTTATCCAGGTACTGGGCACTATCATCATTCAAGGCCCTTCAGGTGATAGTGTGTAAAGCCAGATTTATTACTATCCTCATGAAGCAGATATGTTTTTTTTTAAATTTATTTAATTGGATGATAATTGCTTTACAATATTTTGTTGGTTTCTGCCATATATAGACATGAATCAACCATAGGTCCCCTCCTTCTTGAACCTCACTCCCACCCTCTACCCCATCCCACCCCCTAGGTTGCCATAGAGCACCTGTTTGAGCTCCCTGCATCATATAGCAAATCCCCACTGGCTATCTATATTACATATAGTAAAGAAAAGCACACATTTCAATGCTACTCTCCCAATCCATCCCACCCTTTCCTTCTCCCATTGCACCCACAAGTCTGTTTTCTATGTCTGCATCTCCTAATTTGCCTTGCAAATATGCTTATCAGTACCATCTTTCTAGATTCCATATATAAAGCATAAATGATTTTTAAGAAGATCTTATCCCATTCAAATTCTGACAGAAATACTGAAAATGTTTTAAGAAAGCTTAAGTCAATGAGTATTAGGGATTACAGTTGATTTACAAGGGTTGGAGACGTCTGGAAGCCCAATAATTAAATGAGGAAAGACCAGTAGTAGACCCAGAGATTCAATTTATGAATTTCTATATCAAAGGTAAATATTAACTATAAAATTGATGGCTTTAATCCAGTTTTCTTAACTACATAATCCAAACTCTTTCTACTGTAGCAGATTGACTGGGAAAAAATTAAGGCAAAACAGCATCAAAAGTACTGTCATGTCCTGTGGAAGTCTGGGTACTTGTTTGATGTTAAATCAAGAGAGGTTAAAAAAAAAGATAAGTTTTAAGCTAAAGATGTTAACAACAGAATATACAGCCTTGGGATGCTTTGTACTTGACAAATAGTAAAAGCATTAGGTTGGATCTGATTCAGGCAATGACAAAAACGACCATTTGTTAATAATGTGTTGGTTCAGTTATTTGACTGAAAGACTCTCAAAGTAACTTTAAATTGTCTGTTTATTTTAAGTCTTCAAGAACAGTGCCTCTTTCTTCAAACCTTCCCTGGTACCTACACTGCATCTGGCATTTTCAGATTGTATAAGGGAGGGCCTCAGAGGGGACGATGAGGAGACCCAAAGATGACCTTGACCCAGATCTCCATTTTTCTGGAAACTGTATGACTCAGTCACTCTGGCCTCAGGTCATCCCCCAGAGGGGATGTGCTTTTATTGATTCTGGTAAGTAAGTAACAAGCGGCTTGGCTTGAAGACCCTCCATGGTATTTCCTCCACCAGGGTGATAAAGGTTTGTAAACCCTGTAGCTTGCCATCTTCCGGAGCTGAATCTCCATCCATCACAACTTACTCCTCCAAAACCTGTCAGCCCCTGTTCTATTCGCTCTACTTATGGAGCTCTCTGGACACCCTTCTGTTGTATTCTCTGTTGTTGAGTCTCTCAGTTGTGTCCGACCCTTTGCGACCCCATGGACTGGAGCCTGCCAGCTTCCCTGTCCCCCACGACTTTTCTTCAAAACTCAAGTCTGGGGCTGTTCCCCCAGGCACAGCTCCCTCGACTGCAGAGCTCTCCCACCACCTGGACTGCTGTCATCAGAGCAGTAATCACACTGGCTGTCTGTCTACCCCAGCAGACTGCGGTGTGGCCTGTGACCTCAGGGACTCTGGCATCTGACTCATCACAGCACGGACACAGACAAGTCAATACAGTGAATATGGACTGCTTCCCTCTCTGTCCAAGCCCTGACATCAGCTCATAGCCCGGGAGCCCTCAGGGGCGTGGGGTCAGTACGTGCCTCCCAGGAATTGCCTGCTGCGGTGGCCAGAGGACAAGACCTCAAGGCAAGGGAATGTTTCCATGGGTGGCTCTGAGAACCCACAGGGAATAAACAGTTCTTTGAAGGTGGGCACATGTTCTAAAGGCTGCAGAGCCAATTGGGAAGCTTTGATTCCAGCCATGGAACTGCTTTGTCTTATGAGAAGCCACATCAGTGATTCTATTTAGAATTTGCTGAGCACCTGGTACACCTCAAGGATTGCACTGAAATCTGGGCCCACGGATGTGTTCACCTGGACGAGGCAGCACCTCTGGTCTGGATGTCCCACCCTGGACAGCAGTGTCTCCTGGAGCTGGCAAATGTCGTTGTCACAGGTTCCGCACCTGTTTCTAGGAGACGCCAGAGCACGGTGCCATCCTACTGAATTGTTTAACTTGAACAATTTCAGAAAATAATCTTAATGGAGCATTGAGGCCCTTTTATTGTCTTGGTTCACTCGTTATAAGTGGATTTCAATATGCAGTTAATCAAAATACCCAGCTGCATTCATTTAAAAATGCAACCCACAAATAGCATCTAAGTGGGCCTTTTACCTCCTTGCTAAGAAAATGCAGGAGAGATTGCACTAGAATTTAATTTTACAGAAAACTGAAAGCCCCTGGAATCAGCCGTTTGTGATACAAATGTTAATTCTGTCTTTATTGCAATAGAGGCAGCTAATAAACAAGAAGTATATCTACACAGATGAAAGACGAGGCTGAAGGAAGAAAGGCAAGATGTCAGGTCACCAGGACTCAGCCTCCTCAAAATCTACATTCACCCCAAACTCTCCAGGCTGACTCAGAAAATCAAGATAGTGGGGTACAGTTGCTCTCTCTTCAGAAGCAACAAGACTTACGGCCAGGGCTTTAGGCTTTAAGGTCAGATTTACAAGCTAGATGACCTTGGAAAATTTTTACTCTTTTCAAGGTTTCATCATCTTCATCTTTAAAGTATACATGCCAAAGTCTATTGCATAGGATTTCTTATAGGTTGAATTTTGTCCCCTAAGCATTCACTGGGGCTTCCCAGGTGGCTCAGTGGATAAAGATTCCACCAGGAAATGCTGATTCTATCCCTGGGTCAGGAAGGTCCCCTGGTGGAGGGCATGGCAACCCACTCCAGGATTCTTGCCTGGAGGATCCCATGGACAGAGGAGCCTGGTACAGTCAATGGGCTGCAAAGAGTCAGGCATGACTGAAGCAACTGAGCAGACATGCAGGCAAGCATTCATAGGTTGAAACACTCTTCATGTGTTGAAGTTCCCCGATGACTCAGAATGTGATCTTATTTGGAAACAGGCTCTTACAGGCATAACTGGTTTGATGAACTCATACTGGAGTAGGGTGGGCTCTAACCCTATTTGTGACTGGGGTCTTTATGAAAGTAGAAATTTGGACACACACAAACACATTAAGGAGACTTCTGGGTGATGAGTCTACAAGCCATAGACACAAGGACCACCAGAAATCACCAGTAAAGCACCAGATGCTTTACTGGTGCCGCGGCCTGGAGAGGGGCCTGGAAGAGATTCTTCCTCACATCCCAACCCTGCCAACACTTGACCTCCAACTCTGACCTCCGAAACTATGAGGAAGCACATTCATGCCATGTAAGACCCCAGTCTGTGAGTTTTTGCCACTGCAGCACTAGTGAACTAATGGAGGAGAGCTCTAAAGACTGTGGAGGACCTCCATGGCAGTCCAGTGGTTAAGACTGCACTTCCATGGCAAGGGGCAAGAGTTTGATCCCTCTTCTCTGGTGGTTCAGACAGTAAAAATAATCTGCCTGCAAAGCAGAAGACCCAGGTTCATTTCCTGGAGAAGGGAATGGCAACCCGCTCCAGTACTCTTGCCTGGAGAATTCCATGGACAGTGGAGGCTGGTGGGCTATAGTTCATGGTGCCCCAAAGAGTCAGACACAACTAAGCAACTAACGCTTTAACTTTCAGGGAACTAAGATCCCATATGCCAAGCAGCATGGCCAAAAAAATAAAAATAATAGTAATATAAAAGACTCTGTGGAAGAAAAACCAATTATGTTAATAAGGTCAGATGATGAGATTTGAATCATTTTGATCTTGATAATCGTTCTACAACATGTATCAAATTATCATGCCATATACTTTTTATACAAGCAATTTTACTTGTCCTTTAGTCCTCAACAAAGTAAGTCAATAGATAAGGTGTGTGCGTGGTGTCTGCAGAGGCATGTGTGCTTAGAGCTTCGTGGTGTTTACAGAAGCTATGTCCTTCTCTGTTCAGGCCAAGGCCTGACTCAAGGGAGAGAGACAGAGAAGCTGAGAGCATGGTACTTCCCTCTCTCAAATTTGGTTTTTTCATTGCTAAGATATACCTAGCTCCTACTTCACAGGCTTGTTGTGAAAATGAAAAGAGAAACAATACAGGTATCCCATTTCATATAATACCGAGTACAGAGTAATCAGTATAGCTACTTTAATTATCACCAGTTCTTGCAATACTCTTACAAGATGTCACTAAGTTCATTTTATAATTAAAAAACAATTTCAGGAGGTTATGCATTTGTTCAGGGCAGCCCAGATGGTCAATAGGAGTGTGGGATTCAGGTCTAGTTCCTCCAGGGGCCCAGGCTCCTGCTCCTTCTAGCCCAGAGGCTCTCTGACCTTAGTAAGTCTTCTTAGGAGGCAGATTCTGACTCTGTAGGACTGAAATGGGAGCCTGAGTTTCCATATTTTTAATAAGCAACTGAGGGATGTCAACTTCTGTGCAGTACACTTTGAGCAGTGATGATCTGGAACATTCTGCTATCTTAACAAGCATTCTGTCTTACAGGGCGGAGGGCCAGAGCAAAACTGAGAGAGAGATGGATAGACATTGACATTGATTTAAAAGAAGATGAAAAACAATGAGAATAAGGGGAAAGAAAAGACAAAACATTCATGTCTGAAAAAAATCAGGCGCAGAAAAAGAAGAGGCCCACATGTGTCACGCCTGCAGGTCCAGGACCACACATGTTCATCTAGCAGCTTACATGCGTCTGGTGTTTTACATATGTGTCAGAGGACTATACAGAAACACAAAGTTCTTAGGATGGGGAAGTCATTCTGGCTTATACATGATTTAACCTGAACTTTATGCTAACCAGAACAGCCTGTCTTAGGGCTCGTCAAACAAGCATTGTGCATCTGCTTTAATCATTAAAGAAAAGAAAGCATTTAAAAACCAAAATGGAGTCACTGTGGTTCAAGCATCCATACTGGAACTGGGTGGCCATGGTGGATGTGGTTTTAGATTAATTCCTGCAACCCTGAGAACCCTGAGATCTTTTATGAACGGTGTCAGACTCAAGGACACCCCAGCCATTCTCAGAACAATGTCTGCTGACAGCTGCAACCTGAGGGTCTCAGGGTTTCCCCTGGTAGTTGTGCAACTGTGTCAAACTCAGTCCTTGCTTAGCAAGCACCCCTACTTCTTGCAGCTCCAATTACAATTATTGACAAACAACTTGTGTAATTTTGCATGTTTTGCCTTGATATCTGTGTGTGTGTGTGTGTGTGTGTGCTCAGTCATGTCTGATTCTTTGTGACCCCATGGACTGTAGCCTGCCAGATCCTCTGTCCATGGAATTCTCCAGACAAGAATACCAGAGTGGGTTGCCATGTGCTCCTCCAAGGAATCTTCCTGACCCAGGACTCAAACCCATTGGCAGGCAGGTTCTTTACTACTGTGCCACCTGAGAAGCCTTGATCAGTGTCCTGCATTTGTAGTCCAGAGGAACACAATTCAAGTACTTCTTGAATCTGTGTCTCCCAGGTTGTAGTTCGTAGTTTAGCTAAAATATAAGTCTTTTATATTTCAATTAGGCATTGCTTACTGATTATTTCTGTCAACAGTCTCTATGTTGTAAAAGACTGAAAAAGAAATTTTCTCCTTTGTCCCCATGTCTCCAACACTCTGGAGAAGGCAATGGCAACCCACTCCAGTACTCTGGCCTGGAAAATCCCATGGACCGAGGAGCCTGGTCAGCTGCAGTCCATGGGGTCACTAAGAGTTGGACACGACTGAGCGTCCTTGCTTTCACTTTTCACTTTCATGCATTGGAGAAGGAAATGGCAACCCACTCCAGTGTTCTTGCCTGGAGAATCCCAGGGACGGGGGAGCCTGGTGGGCTGCTGTCTATAGGGTCACACAGAGTCGGATGCGAATAAAGTGACTTAGTAGCAGCAGCAGCTCCAACACTCTGGTTTCCAGAAGAACAGCCAAATTTCTGGGTTATAGCATCACTGGTCCAGAGCATGAGGACAAGACAGCAGTTTAAAAACTAAACTATATTCTCCAACCCCTGATCTCAGGTGTAGACTTTGCCGTCAGATAAATGAGTGTTCTCATTGAGACTCTGCTAACACTGAGATTCCTCCGTTTTGAAGAGAAATATTTTTATTCATCAAATTTGCTGAAGATCAAAATGAGTTGATGCTCAGTTGCTCAGTGATGTCTGAATCTTTGCAACCCTATGGACTACAGCATGTCAGGCTTTCCTGTCCTTCACCATCTCCTGAGATTTGCTCAAACTCATGTCTGTCTATTGAGTTGGCAATGCTATCTAACTAGCTCCTTCTCTGTCACCCCCCTTCTCTTCCTGCCTTCAATCTTTCACAACATCAGAGTATTTGCCAGTGAGTCAGCTCTTCTAATCAGGTGGCCAAAGTATTGGAGCTTAGGTTTCAGCATCAGTCCTTCCAATGAACACTCAGGACTGACCTCCTTTAGGATGGACTGGTTGGATCTCCTTGTGGTCCAAGAGTCTCTCAAGAGTTTTCTCCAACACCACAGTTCAAAAGCATCAATTTTTGGGTGCTCAGGCTTCTTTATCATTCAACTCTTATATCTGTACATAACTACTGGAAAACCATAGCTTTGATTATATGGATCTCTGTCAGTAAAGTGATCTTTCTACTTTTTAATATGCTGCCTAGATTGGTCATAGCTTTCCTTTTTAGGAGCACATGAGTTACTACATGTAAAGGGTATGGAGTATATCCTGGCATGAAATAAGCTCTCAGTGCTTGTGAGTCTCATGTTGACACTGATGTTCAGGGAGCAGTGGTCTGTCCTGCCCTTGGTAATGGACACAACTCCTCACCTTTTTTTAAGGGCTTACGATGGTCCAGGAGCTGGGCCAGATGCTTCATGTGTATGCCCCTCAGTTCTGAGATGGGCTCCATCATTCTCTCTCACTGATGCTACTTTACAGATGAGGAAACTGAGGCACAGAGGGGTTATTCATTTGCTCAAGTCACAGGGCTTGAAGGTGGGGTAACTTGTGCTTGAACAAGTGACCTGACTTCAGAACCCAGCTTTTGTCCTCTCCTCTCCACTGGGCTCTTTGGAGGCAGTTCCTGTCGCTGTTATGAATTAGAGGAAGTTCCCTGGACCGGTGGGCTTCCCAGGTAGTGCTAGTGGTGAAGAACACACACACCAATGCAGGAGACATAAGAGACACGGGTTTGATCCCTGGGTCAGGAAGATCCCCTGGAGGAGGGCACGGCAGCCCACTCCAGTGTTCTTGCCTGGAGAATCCCATGGACAGAGGAGCCTGAAGGGCTACAGTCCATAGGGGTCACAAAGCTTTAGTTAGACACGACTGAAGTGACTTAGCGTGCACCTGTGCCCTGGGCTGGTATAGTCTCCAAAAGCCTATTAGTTTTAACTTGCTGTTAGAGGTGATCAGAGCAGTTCATAAAGAGGTGACATTTATCAGTCCCGTCACCCTGAGAACACACAGAGGGACACATGGGCGCCCTGAGACCAGCCCGCTAATGACGCGCCTTTGTGCAGCATGCTGAATCACAGCCCCAGCCAGGCTGCTGTCAGAACTGATTAAGTCAAACACGTGTTCAGCAGTGCCTTTCAAAGAGTCCTGTAATTGACTGTACGACGAGAGTTATACATAAGCAACCAGATTAACAACTCTCCCCTCCCCTCCCAACAATGAGCCTTAGAAGAAAATGAGCTGATTAGGCATGTGCTGTCCAGACCAGGAACGGGGTGCGAACCCAGTCTTCTCTTTATTGCAGGGAGAAGTGGCACCTCCCCGGGAGGTCACAGAACCGAGAAAGGGGCAGGGATCAAAGGGATCCTCCAGGCAACCCTGTCTGTTCTCAGCCACCAGAGTGAGAGGATGAAGACCCTTCTTTCCAGAAAAATAAATAACACTTCCATCTCACTGCAGCCCCTGAAACAAGCAGGGTCATCAGCACTTGAAATGTGGTCACCAAAAGTAATGAACAGGTGAACGTGAAAATGACAGCTGTTGTCTAAGGAGCAGCAGGTACGCACCCATGGTAGGTTAGGTTCTTTCCCATTGTTTCTTATTTTTAAACCTCAGAGATATCCTGCAAGATTACTGCTCAGGGTATCAGAAAGCAACCCAGGCTCAGAGCATTGACAAAATGGACCAAGAAGACAAACCAATGAGGGTCAAAGTGCACCTTGGACTAAGGTAACAGTATTCCTCTGCTTTGCTGCTTTCCCTCTGGTCCTCAACCTCAGGACATCACCTGCTTCCCTGGGTGGTGGGACTCCAACATGAATAAACCACCAGCATCAGGGCTGGGACAAGGCAGCTAGATAAATGGCCATAAGGAGGAGAGAAAATACAGGGGCAGAAGAATGTCATTCCTTCTAAGCATGTGTGTTTCAAATCTATTAGGGCCAAACAAGTCCAATCTGGATCCTTGCAGATCTGGCTTATGAGCCCAAGAGACCCAAAATGATTGCACCCCACCACCTCTCCACAATGACACATTCATATATTGTATCTGCAAAAATCTACTTGAAACCCTTTCATCAACTAGCTTGATTTTCCCTAATTATTCTCGGCAGCATTGCAAAGGTTTACTGGAGACAAAAATGACTTATGTTTCATTTACAAATTGGGAGAAGTTGTGATTCTCCACTTTGTAATTCCTTTACCAAGTCCCTAGAGACCAGCCTCTGAGCTAGAGAACAAAGTTTTCCACTTTTCTGTCTTACCGACAGAGATCTGTCCTCAACACATCTTCAAAAGGTTAATCACATGGAAATGATTATGCTACTATGTTTCAGCCCACCAATGAAACATCTTATCTTGGAAAGAGAACAGGACAACTGATGTACAATAGCTTCTGAGAATCTGTGTGTTGAAAGGATAATCAACTGACCCAATGACTGAATAAAGCTGTTATATAGAATTAAAATTGGATCCTAGAGTTTTGGAGAGGCAAAGGTCTTAGAAGCAATCTAGTCTATCATAAATTTGCAAGCAAAGGAAATTGAGACTTTAAATCAGAGATCAGTCCACAAATCTCTGGTCTACTATATTCCTGTGTGATTTGGGGCAAAATAGTTACCCTGTTTATGTACCAGTTCCCATATCCAGTTGATGAAGGTAAATACCATCACCCCATTGGTTTGTCTTCTTGGTCCATTTAGTCAATACTCTGAGCCTTGGTTGCCTTCTGATACCCTGAGCAATAATCTTGCAGGATATTTCTGAGATTTAAAAATAAGAAACAATGGGAAAGAAACCAACCTATCATGGGCACATACCTGCTGGTCCTTAAACAACAGCTGCTCTTTCCATGTTCACCTGATCATTACATTTGGTGACCACATTTCAAGTGCTGATAGTATTTCTGTAAATACCGTCACTGGCTGATGGAGATAAATATCATCACCCACACTAAGGGTCCCATTTCTTTCTCTCTTTTGATAATTTTATTTATTTGTTTGTTTCTTTTTGGCTGTGCTGGGTCTTCATTGCTGTGAAGGCTTTTCTGTAGCTGTGGAGAGCGGGGCTACTCTCTAATTGTGGTGCAGAGGCTTTCCATTGCAGTGGCTTCTCTTGCTGCACAGCACTGGCTCCAGGGCACCCAGTCTTCAGTAGGTGGAGCACATGGGCTCAGTAGTTGTGGTTCCCAGTCTCTAGAGTACAGATTCACTAGTTGTGGCACACAACTAGTTGCCCCAAGGCATATGGGATCTTCTCAGACCAGGAATCTCCAGGTGGATTCTTTACCATGGAGTCACCAGGGAAGCCCCGTCCCCTTTTTGAGGTGCTGACATCTGCATACTCTACACCCAGCTCAGCACCTGGTACATGGTAGAGATTAAGGCACACATGTGGATGCAGGATGGGTGTGAAAGCCTGGCTGACACCTAGGACGTGCTGGGATATAAATGACTCTCCAAGGTTGCTGAATGAGTCATTGACTTGAGAGCAAAATCTGAAACAGATTCCCACCCCAGGGCCCGGCACCTGGTGAGTTAGGAGTGGAGGGAAGGGATGAGGGAGAGGTCAGATCTCCATGCCTGGAGGAGGTTAGGCTTTCTGTGGCCCAGGGTAACCTTGGACGATGGCTTTCTGTTATCCTGAAATGAAGAAACATCCAATCTTGAACATTCCCTGCCGCAGCTCCACCCATCCCAGAGCAGGTTGTCGGAGGACAGGGTTGGGGGAATGCTACTGGCTAATTCAGCTCGGCTACCACCCACACGGGTCCAGGTCTATCTGTTCATAATGGAAGCCCAACCTGGAAGCAGCCACTAGGACTTCCCTAGTGGCTCAGATGGTAAAGTATCTGCCTACAATGCGGGAGACCTGAGTTCGATCCCTGGATGGGGAAGATCCCTTGGAGAAGGAAATGGCAACCCACTCCAAGACTCTTGCTTGGAAAATCCCATGGATGGAGGAGCCTGGTGGGCTACAGTCCATGGGGTCGCAAAGAGTCGGACATGACTGAGCCAGTTCACTTCGCTTCACTTCAACATGTAAATGAGAATGAGCTCCTCAATGGAAAACAAGGAGACGGCACTGAGAAGTCTAAGAGGACATGCCTATCCTTTTCTCATTGCGTTCCAATCTTCTGGTGACAAACAACGTTGTCAGTACATCCCAGTGCCTGCAGAACCCCAGTACTTCCTTCACTCTCAAGGCCCTGCCACTCCTGGCTCTGGCTCTCGGTAGCCACTCCAAACCATCTTCTGTGTCCTCCCTACTCCCAAGAGGCTGCCTGTCTTGAGAACTGTGAGCTGTCAGCCGTCGGAATTCCTCCAGGGGCCCCTCCCTCTGTGCTCCCACAGGCTGGGCTTGCTCCTAGACCCCTCCCTGATTCCATCTGTGTTCAGTTAGAATTCCCCACATGTGCCTTAAAGCCCCCTCTCCTCCAATCACGGTCACAGGTAAGGTCTGTGGTCTGCACAATGCCCTGATCAAGGGTAGAGCTATGCAAAGGTTTTTGCCATATACATTCTTCTCCCCACAATCCCTCAGCATGTTTTTTTTGTTTTGTTTTGTTTTCAAAAATCACAAGCCCTAGTTCAACCATCACGTGTGTGCTCAGTCACTTCAATCATGTTTGACTGTCTGTGATGCCATGGATTGTAGCCTTTCAGGCTCATCTGTTCCTGGGGATCTCCAGGCAAGAATACTAAAATGGGTTGCCGTTTCCTTCTCTGAAGGATCTTTCCAACTCAGGGATCAACCCCATGTGTCATGTCTCCTGCATTGGCAGTGAAAAGTGACTCAGTCATGTCCAACTCTTTGCGACCCATGGACTATAGCCCACCAGGCTCCTCCATCCATGGAATTCTCTACGGCAAGACTCCTGGAGTTTTGCCATTTCCTTCTCCAGGGGATCTTCCCGATCCAAGGTTCGAACCCAGGTCTCCTGCATTGCGGGCAGACGCTTTACCATCTGAGCCATAGCAGGTGAGTTCTTTACCACTAGCACCACCTGGGAAGTTCAACCATAGAGAGATCTATCTATGGACACCTTTCTTTACATTTTCTCCTTCATTCCCACTTCACCTAATTAATTTGTCTTCAGGAGGAACCATGGAAACAAGATGGGGATAGAGGTCCCCCCTAAACCCACCACACACACACACACAGAGTAATCCTGGGTATGTCCTGAAGCCTCAGTATTCCTAGTTAGCTGGTCTGAAGTTTGTGTGGAAACCACAATACTCAATAGTGTACGGTTGAATCCAAACTTTGCCCTTCTGGATGGATTAGACAAATAATAGACACTTCACCAAAACAGAGACATTTTTTGTGAGTGAAAGGGGCTCTAGAATATTAATTGGGCAATATTCAGAAACTGTTACCCTTCTAGAAAAGCAGAATGCAGAGTAACATGAGACAGTCCAGTATAAGGGGTCTGAGGTGAGTTTTCCAGAAAGTTGTAAGCAAAAAATGTTGAGGAAATGGTGGGAAAGAAAACCTCAAAGTACCTCTTCACAATACAGTAATATTTTACAAAGGAAAGAAATAGGAGCTTTGTTGTGGGAAACCTGGCTGACACCTCCTCAACCCAGGGTCAAAGTGAATATCATTAAGATGAGGACAGTACACACTCTGTGTTCCAGCCCACATGTCAATATGGACTTACAGATTCTCGCTTGATCCAGTGGTGATATAAGCTGTGCTGTCACGGTCTGCTGGGTTTTTGATGCTCAGGCAGTCTCTAGTTTGGCCATTGGCCTCCTCTTCAGGTTGACAATTGGGCATTTTCATATGTCCCTGCTCTCCAAGGACTTCCTTCCTTTATGGAATAAAGCATTTTTGAAAGATGGTAGATACATCATCTCTATTGTTCTTACAAGTACTGAAGTGGAGCTGAACGCAGGCTGACTAGACTTTTGAGACTTTATCCACAAGCTGTTGCTGTTGCTGCTGCTGCTGCTAAGTCGCTTCAGTTGTGTCTGATTCTGTGCATCCCCATAGACAGCAGCCCACTAGGCTCCCCCGTCCCCAGATTCTCCAGGCAAGAACACTGGAGTGGGTTGCCATTTCCTTCTCCAATGCATGAAAGTGAAAAGTGAAAGTGAAGTCACTCAGTTATGTCTGACTCTTCATGACCCCATGGATTGCAGCCTACCAGGCTCCTCCGTCCATGGGATTCTCCAGGTAAGAGTACTGGAGTGAGGTGCCATCACCTTTTCTGTTATCCACAAGAAAGGATTTCAAATCCTACGAGTGGTGTGTGCCTGGGACCTTAGAGTTTGTCTGATGCAAACTTTCATTTGCAGATGGGAACCTAGGGCTCCAAACCAGAAATCTTTGGGTGAAGGCCAGCAGTCCAAAAGGAATCCATTGCAGAAAATCTCTTTGAAAGGGTCAGAAGAACAGTGCTTCAGAGAGACTCCAGCGTAAGTCAAAATAGTATTAAGTCTAATCATGCACTCCAGCTGAGTCTGCAGCGTTGGCTCCTGTGTCTGACCACGATAGCCCAATAAACCATTTTTATTACAACATGCATAACCGACTTGCCAGCCATCCTCACTTTTACAGATGGCCATTAATTTTTTTTCCTAACGTAATGCATTCCACTCACAAAAAAATCCTTACTCGTCATAAATTGTGAGTGTAGAGAGGCAACACTGCAGTTAAGCACTGAGAAATAATGCCCCTCATTATGCCCCCATTTATTATTTCAGGCAGGATTTGAATATATCTTTAGGAATATCTTAGAAAAAACCATTAGTTCCATTACAAGGCTTCAAAAATCTCACCTATGCAATCCTAAAGAGGTGCTAGAAAGATGTGGTACACGCAGTGGAACTGGAGGGATTACAAGACCCAGTCACTGACTTCATCTGTCATTGCACAAGGAGTTGCCAGCTACCAGGAAAGAAAGATATGAAGGATTTCCCCCATACTTGGAATTTTCATATTGAAAATTGCAACATTTTAAGGAATTTTTCAGGCAACTATTCAAATGAGAAGAGGTTCTGTGTAGCTGAATATGATCAAAACATAGAATAGTACCTTCTAAACTGATTTTGATATCAATAGATACCATTGCTATTTAGTCACTAAGTCATACCCAAATCTTGCCCAAATCTTGCCCAAATCTTTGCAAGCCCATGGACTCCCCTCCCAGCTCCTCTGTCCATTGGATTTTCCAAGCAAGGGTACTGGAGTGGGTTTCCATTTCCTTCTCAAGGAGATCTTCCCAACCCGGAGAGCAAACCCAGGTCTCCTGCAGTGGTAGGTGGATTCTCTACCACTGAGCCACCTGGAAAGTCACATCAATAGGTATAACTCAAAGCAAAAAGAGGTTTATTGGTCAAATGACTGATTTGACTTTGCATCTTCTCCTTCTAGTCCTTCTCGTCCTACCCTCCCTCCTCCTTGTCTCCTCTTCCTCATTCTCTTCTTCTAATTAGCTACTGTGATAAAACTAGCATTCTTCTTAGGAAACACTTTGGGGAAATATTGATTAGGGATGTGATATCTAAAGAAGAGAGGAGATCTTTGAGCTCAGTTTTGCAGGGGGAAGAAAATAATATAGAAAAAGAGCTTCTAGCATTTCTCACTAGACATCAGTGGCTGAGCAGCATACGCCACTGGCAAAAACTAATGGAATATCAGAGTTTCTGTTCATCCATTAGACCAATCTTATATGTACATATACATTTTTTTTCCTACTGGGTACCAGTGTTGCAAGAAAAGCAGAAAGACACTGTCTATGATTAGAAGAAAGAAAGAGATTAAGTTGACAAGGAATGGAAGTCAAGATTGCTATTGTTGCTATTGGGGAAGGAAAGAGGAGAGATGGAAAAAAGAGACCAAAGGGAATTTCCTTGAGCCTGAGTCTTTCTTAAATATCTTTTTATTTTGTATTGGGGTACAGCAGATTAATAATGTAATAGTTTCAAGTGAACAGCAAAGGGACTCAGCCATTCATATATATGTATTCATTCTCCCCCGTCTTGAATGCAGCAATTGAAGAGCTAAAAACACTTAGTTTCCCTGCATGCACGTTTTTATGTCATTATCCAAGAAAAAGAAAAGATGTTTTAAAGTATATGTGCCCAAAATTCCTTAAAAAGGATGGAGCTGGAGTCTTAATTCCTGATATCTGGATCCAGTACATGTTCTTTCAATCGTAGCCCACATGCTGCCAAGGTGCTCACACTCTTTAATTCTTACAAAGCCATTTATCAATCATCTTTTCTGTGCAAAAGGATGGAATGAAATGAAAAGGAGAAGACTCAGAATGAATCAGAAAAGTTCCCTCCTTCAAATATACTCTGTATTCTAATTAAGGAAGGCAGTCTACATCATTTTACCTAAACACACAACAATGGAGGTGGCAACTGATGTGGGACATTCAAAAAACAGAGAGAAAACTTCCAGCTGTAAGAACAGAGAAGCCTCAATGAAAGTACAGCTTGGGAATCAGATCTCAGGACCTTGAGGAATGATCAGACTTTGACTGCAATGAAGAAGAAAAGGAAATTGAGAGTAAGACACTCTTGGTCCAGGGTGGCTAGAACCCAGGATGCCTGTTGGGGGTGGGTGAGACAGAGGGTTGCAAGGAGGAATGCTTCTGGGTCACGAGAGTCCTCAGGGAAATCCGCCCTCTACTGCGCTGGCAGTGAGGCATCAGGACGGTACTAAGAAGTCCAGGTTGAAGACTTGGCCTCAGCTGTCTTCCAAGGATGCCAAAAAATGTGTTTGGAGAAGAGCTCCCTGATGGCAAAGAAGTGAAATAACATTGCAGCAGCAACTGGAATTCCTCCTTGCTACTCAAGTATATTTTAAGACATTTTTTCACAGTGAATGCTTTGTCAGAAGTTGCTCAAAAGGGCTTCTATGAAATAGATGAAGCAGAAAATTACCCAAGCTCTGAATCAGTAGGAGAACAGAACAGATTTAATAGATTTGGCTAAAGGAGCAAGACTAAGTGATAACAGATATGTTCGAATGATATGCTCAATACTGAACTGTTTTGATTAGAAAATACAGATTTTGTGATAGTCCATGTTTTTTTTCTTAATGTCAGCAAACATCCTTTAATATCTATAATGTACCAGGAGATGTTGTGTTGGAAAAGGGAAAAGGTTGCAAAAGGGAATAAGACAAAATCCTTCATTTAAATAAAAGCTCACAGTTGAGTGGAAAATATATGTGACTTTAAAAGGACTGACTTACAATGCCAAGGTAATGAGGATAGGATGCTATAGGAATACAGATGGTGCACACTCACTGGAGCTTTGCCCTCTGTCCTCACACACCTCTGCCCTGGGAACTGCCTTTCTAACACTGTATATATATGATCATGAGCCTAACACAAGGCAATGAATCATTTCACTGTTCCCCCCAAAGCTTTTAAATACCTCTACTCTTCTAGCATTGAAGACAATAACTATATATCTGTTTCAATTTTAGATGTATTCTGTTAGCAGGTTTGAGACTGACAGGTACACATTGCTATATCTAAAATGATTAAGCAACAAGGTTCCTACTGTATAGCAAAGGGAACTCTGCTCAATGCTATGTAACAACCTAAATGAGAAAGAATTTGAAAAAGAGGAGATACAAGTATATATATAACTGCATCACTTTGCTGTCCACCCAAAACTAACACAATGTGGTTAATCAACTATACTCCAAGATAAAATGGTTTTAAAAAAATTGAGATGTCTGTATAGCACGTGGAACTCTTCTGAATATTATGTGACAGTCCAGATGGAAGAGGGGTTTGGAGGAGATTGGATTCATGTATATATATATATGGCTGAGTCACTTCACTGTTCACCTGAAACTGTCACAACATTGTTTGTTAATCAGCCATCCCCCAATACAAAATAAGTTTTTAATAAATTGAAATGTCCTCTATTTCCAATTCTTAGAGAACAGGGAATGGAAAACTGTAAATAATGGAGAAGTTAAAGGTCAGACAAATCCAGAATACATTTTGCTGAAGAGGTCTTGGACAAATTACCTCCATAAGCCTTGATCATTCCACCTGCAAAAGAGAGATGATAAAGCTGGTCCCTTGTAGGATTGAAGGGGACATTAGAAAAGGCAATTGTAAAGTATCCAGAGCTCAGCAGCATGTAATAATTGCTCTATTCATTGTCACCATTGTGGCTATAATCATGATTATTTTCCACCTGAAGGAACATTATCTTAGGGCATTTCCAATTACTTCCAAATGTGTTATGGAATTGCCATGGCAAAATAGACTTTTCTGTAGAAAAGCAAGCAGTCCACATAGGGCAAGGGGCTGAGAAAAGCAAGATCTAAACCGTGCCCCCCCCCATACACACACATGTGTATGCGTGAACCACAAGGAGAGGTAGCTATTGTCAAAAATCCGGGTCTTCCTGACCTGACCAGCTTTTTAGCCTGGACAGTACAGACCAGATGTATCAAGGGATGCTGTGCAAATGGAGTATAGCATAGGAGTTCAGAAAAGATGGGTCCTGCTCAGGACCTGGTCCCCATCTGCTGACTTGCGAGGACCAGGCTGTGTCCATGCTCCCTACTCCCTCAGTGGATGGTGATGTCTGGAAAAGGGAAGCTTAACATCTACTGTCTGGCCTTCTAATAGGTGAAATCTATGAGAACCACAACTGAGGAGAGAAAATTAACTCAGAAATTGGATCTTCTTTCTCTTTTCTAAGAAGAAACCCATGAGCTTTAATGACATCTGCAAACAACTTTCACAGAAGAACATTTGTCATACATATATACAATGGAATATCACTCAGCCATTAAAAAGAATGAAATAATGCCATTTACAGCAACATGGATACCAAGAGATTGTCATACTGAGTAAAGTTAACAGACAGAGGAGAAATATATGATGTACCTTATATGTGGAATCTAAAAAGAAATGACACAAACTTATTTACAAAACAGAAATAGACTCATAGAAATAGAGAACATGATTGCCAAGGGAGAAGAATTGGGGAAAGAGATAGTTAGAGAGTCTGGGATGGACATGTCCACACTGCTATATGTAAAATGAATAAGCAACCAGGTATAGCACAGGGAACTCTGCTCAATGCTCTGTGGCAGCTTGGATGGGAGGGGTCTTTGGGGGGAGAATAAATACATGTATATGTATGACTGAGTCCCTTTGTTGTCCTCCTGAAACTATCTCAATATTGTCAATCGGCTATACAGAAATATAAGAAAAAGTTTTTTTTTTTTTAAAGAAAGCATTTGGAAATACAAATTAAACAAGGTTGATGAGATAATGATAATAAAACTCTGAGTATAAAGATTGTCTCCCACACATTTCTAGGAAGGAAAAAAGGCGTCACAAAGGTAGAGATAAAGTTTCAATTCCTTCAGTGAAAGATGAGGTCCACATGGATGAAAACCCCTATGAAACTGGCATGTAGAGCAGTAGCTTGACAGGATCAATCACGGGAGGAGCTTCCCGAAGGCCACATACCTGGAAAGCAGCCGAGTCAGGGTGCTAACCCAGAACAACCTAATCCAGAGTTCATGTCATTCCCATCAGGTAGACCATGCACCTTAGGATAACCTAATGACTTCTTATCTGTCTCCTCATTACACTGTGCTCCTCATTATTTTTACCCAAGTCTCTGGCACAGAGCAGACTTCCCTGGTGGACCAGATGGTAAAGAATCTGCCTGTAATGCAGGAGACCTGGGTTCAATCCCTGAGTTGGGAAGATCCCCTGAAGGAGGACATGGCAACCCACTTCAGTATTCTTGCCTGGAGAATCCTCCAGGGCAGGGGAGCCTGGCGGGCTGCAGTCCATGGGGTTGCAAAGAGTCAGACATGACTGAGCGACTAAGCACATCACACAGCTGGCAGAGAGCAGGTATCCAGGACACATTTGTTTAATAATTAAATGAATGAGTGCAGGATAATACATTGGACTACTCATCTGTATTTGTTGTAATCTGTTTTCAACCTTCACACTCACATTCTTGGCATGAAAATCAACCTTGGAGCTCTCTAGCATTTTACTTAGGATTTTCTAGCAGGAGAATTTCCCTGAATATCAATTGCTATTTGTTTTTACTTTTTAAAAACTCCTTTCCAAGTAGATTGTTTCAAACTTTACTGGTTAAAAGGAAAAGAGTTGAGGATCTCCTTGGTGGCTCAGTGGTTAAGAATCTGCCTTGCAACGCAGAGAACAGGGGTTCAATCTTGGTCAAGTAAGATTCTACATGCCTTGAGGCAACTGATCCCATGTGCCACCATTACTGAACCCTCATGACAACAAACAATCCTGCAGCTGCAGCTAAGACCCATGTTATGCATGCTCGTGCTAAGTTGCTCCCGACTTGTCCAACTCTTTGCAACCCTATGGACCATAGCCAACCAGGGTCTTTTGTCCATGGGATTCTCCAGACAGAAATACTGGAGTGGGTTGCCATTTCCTCCTTCAGGAGATCTTCCCAATCCAAGAATTGAGCCCACATCTCTTATGTTTCCTACACTGACAGGTGGGTTCTTTACTGTGAGTGACATGGGTTTCTCTGGCTCAGCGGTAAAGAATCTACTTGCAGTGTAGGAGACATTTGTTTAATAATTAAATTATTAAACAAGTCATTATTGGGCTTGACCTCTGAGCGGAGAAGATCCCCTGGAGAAGGAAATGACAACCCACTTTAATATTCTTGACTGAGAAATCCCATTCACAGAGGAGCTTGGGTAGGGGGGTGGTGCTGGAATGGTCGGGTAGGGCTACATTCCATGGGGTCACAAAGATTCGGACACAACTGAACAGCTAATACTTTCACGTTACTTTTGCAACTAAGATCCAATTCTGCCAAATTAATAAACAAATATTAAAAAATAAATAAATGAAAGAAGAGAGTTGAAACCACTGAAAAGAAGAGGAGATAGAGGCAAAGATTCCTAGCTCTTGGGAGAGGTACAGACATGGGATCTTGTAAGTTATAGAGCCCCATGGTTGATCTTTTCCCTTAGAACCCAAAGCAGTGATAATGGAATGGACAATGGTGTCATCAAGGTAGCTGGGTCTGGAATCCCAGGACCTAAGTAGAGCATAGGAACAACAGAATGGAGCTGCCTAATCATGAAATACCAGAACACCTGAGACAGTCAAGATGTTACTATTAACCACAATGGACCACAGACTCAGAACCCTTCCAAAAATGGATGGGTGTCATCTTCTTATGCAACGCCAATAAAATGAAAGAATTCCAATCGCCCCTAAAATTCAACCTAGCAGGATTAGGGCTCAGAGTTTGAATGAACTGAATCAAATAAAACATACTAAATTGAACCCTCTAAATGTCAAAGATTTGGTCTCACCACACTTAAAACTTACTATAGACAGTACACACAGTATCTTGGAAAGGAAGTGAGGAAGGGGGCAGAGGAAGGGGGCAGAGGAAGGGGGTCTTTGGAGGTGAAAAGCACAGGGTTAGGCGAGAGCTACAGTCTTGCCTCAGATGAACTCACATCAGTGAGCCCGGCAGTGGTAGGAAGAACCCAGCTACGTGACCCTTTGCTGAGAAGAAGAGAACTGCACGTCATCTTGGTCAGCTCTCTCACTATTTGCTGAACAGAAACTCAGACGTCGAAAGAAAATAGTACTCGCTTAGTATTGCTTAGCAATAGCTTAAGTTGATGTCAGACAACTTAAACCCAGGCCAGGAGCTCAAGGTTGCAGTGAAGAGTCCAGGGCTATAAGTGTCACAGACCTGTCAGAGCCTCCAGGCTCAGCAGTCAGGGCCTGTAGGACCAAGAACTTCTCAATGTTACCTGGTAGGTGAGATCCAGAAGAGCCTTCCAGAATGATCTGCATTGTGTAGACCTGAGACCTGTGTGGTGTGAAAGCTCAATTATATGTTGGGGCCCAATAATGACTCCATTTTACATTCCCATCATCGTTACATAGAAGCCTGGAGTCTGACTGGATTGGGTTTAAAGAGAGTATCTTCACATATATTTCTTGCACAAACTACTAAATGAATCAAGATTTTCTTTTACCTCAGTTAAATAAGATTTTAGACTTGTGATGGGGGCCCATAACTGCAATAACTGATTTTCTATGCTTGTAGCAAATACTTGTGGGGCACAGCTTCCCTGGGCTCAGTGGTAAAGAATCTGCCTGCAATGCAGGAGATTTGGGTTCAATCCCTGGGTCGGGAAGATCCCCTGGAGACAGGAATGGCTACCCACTCCAGTATTCTTGCAAGGAAAATTCCATGGACAGAGGAGCCAGGCAGGGTACAGTCCATGGAGTTGCAAAGAGTCAGACATGACTGAGCAACTAACACTTTACAGTCTTCAAAGAAATGACCACCTCCATTAAAGAGGGGTTCTGAGTTTTCACAGGAGAGAGTTACAATCTATACTCTGGGGAAGAGAGACTTGGACTGCACTGAAAAGTTAAAATAATAATCATAGTAGAAAATCAAGATATGTTTATTTCTAAATTCTGAAGTAAACTGTCCCAGATGTGTCACGGTGTTTCTAAAATTTGGATAAAGGACATAATCCATTTAAAGAGAAAAAAAAAATCCCCTTGGACCCCTCAGAAATGTATTCATGGATCCCAGGAGTCCACAGGACTATTAAAATAATATGAAATTAGCTTCATAACAGAAAAATATCTTTCCATTAAAAATTGTTACCACAAGAAGACAATTTTATCTTTACAACTGGCAAAACTTTTGTTAAGATTCCCATTAAGATGAAAAGAAGTGTATTTTGACTTCCATACAAAGCACTATTTCTTGAGCTTACATCTGCACGTTCCAGGGAGACTAAACACCTGAATTTGAGAATCCTTGTTCTCATGTGTGGTGGCCATTCCCAGAATCCACACAGGAAGAGGCTTCTTAAGGCAGTGCCCCTGAGGTGTCTCCAGTCTTCATAAAGGAATGAGTTCAGGCAGGCTTTTATCTCTAGACTTTTCAGTCACTTCATTTAGAAGCTAAGCCGGTGGAAGTGGTATCTATGAAAACTCATTTGACTGATGTCTCTATATAATAACTAATATGTGTTCATTGTTCCATGGTTTATAAAGCACTTTTTCATGCATTCTTGTTTAATCCTCATAGTAACTGGTGATTATAATCTCTTTTTTATTGGTGAAGAAAGAAAGACTCAGAGAAGGTACATCAGCAGCACTGATAAGAGATGATGGTATTGTATCTTGTTTCTCTAGGGTCTTGAAACCCACCCCTTTCTCTTTCAGAGCAGAGCCTCGGGTCTAAGATTTCATCGGAGCCATACCCTGTAAACTAGGACAGAAGGAGTGAAGCAGGAAACAGATCTTTAGATTCTTTGATTCTTCCCTGTGAATCCCCCAGATTCCTGGCTTCCTCTTACCATCCTAGTCTGTCCCATCCTATAGGCTCATAGGAACATGGAATGTTAGGTTCATGAATCAAGGACAATTAGAAGTGGTCAAACAGATGGCAAGAGTGAACATCAAAATTTTAGGAATCAGTAAATTAAAATGGACTGGAATGGGTGAATTTAACTCAGATGATCATGGTATCTACTACTGTGGACAAGAAGCCCTGAGAAGAAATGGAATAGCCATCATAGTCAACAAAACAGTCTGAAATGCAGTACTTGGATGCAATCTCAAAAACAAGAGAATGCTCTCTGTTTGTTTCCAAGGCAAACCATTCAGTATCACAGTAAACCAAGTCTATGCCCCGACCAGTAATGCTAAAGAAGCTGAAGTTGAACAGTTCTATGAAAACCTACAAGACCTTTTAGAACGAACACCCAAAAAGATGTCTTTTTCATTTTAGGGGACTGGAATGAAACAGCAGGAAGTCAAGAAATACCTGGAGTAACAGGGAAATTTGGCCTTGGAATACAGAATGAAGCAGGGCAAACACTAATAGAGTTTTGCCAAGAGAATGCACTGGTCATAACAAACACCCCCTTCCAACAACACAAGAGAAGACTCTACACATGGACATCACCAGATGGCCAACACTGAAATCAGGTTGATTATATTCTTTGCAGCCGAAGATGGAGAAGCTCTATACAGTCTGAACAAACAAGACTGGGAGCTGACTGTGGCTCAGATAGTGAACTGCTTCTTGCCAAATTCAGACTTAAATTGAAGAAAGTAGGGAAAACCACTAGATCATCCTGGTAAGACCTAAATAAAATCCCTTATGATTATACAGTGGAATTGACAAGTAGATTTAAGGGGCTAGATCTGATAGAGTGCCTGATTAACTTTGGATGGAGGTTCATGACATTGTACCAGAGACAGGGATCAAGACCATTCACAAGAAAAAGAAATACCAAAAAGCACAATGGCTGTTTGAGAAGGCCTTACAAATAGCAGTGAAAAGAAGGGAAGTGAAAAGCAAAGTAGAAAAGGAAAGATATACCCATTTGAATGCAGGGTTCCAAAGAATAGCAAGGAAAGATAAGAAAGCCTTCCTCAGTGATCAGTGCAAAGAATACAATAGAATAGGAAGACAATAGAATGGGAAAGACTAGAGACCTCTTCAAGAAAATCAGAGATACCAAGGGAACATTTCATGCAAAGATGGCTCAATGAAAGACAGAAATGGTATGGACCTAACAGAAGCAGAAGATATTTAGAAGAGGTGGCAAGAATACATGGAAGAACTGTACAAAAAAGATCTTCATGATCCAGATAATCACAATGGTGTGATCACTCACCTAGAACCAGACATCCTGGAATGTGAAGTCAAGTGGGCCTTAGGAAGCATCAACTACGAACAAAGCTAGTGGAGATGATGGAATTCCAGTTGAGCTATTTCAAATCCTAAAAGATGATGCTGTAAAAGTGCTGCACCCAATACATCAGCAAATTTGGAAAATTCAGCAATGGCCATAGGACTGGAAAAGGTCAGTTTTCATTTCAATCCCAAAGAAAGACAATGCCAAAGAATGCTCAAACTACCACACAATTGTACTCATCTCAAACAAAGCTAGCAAACTAATGCTCAAAATTCTCCAACCCAGGCTTCAGCAATACGTGAACTGTGAACTTCCAGATGCTCAAGCTGGTTCAAGAAAAGGCACAGGAACCAGAGATCAAATTGCCAACATCTGCTGGATCATTGAAAAAGCAAGAGAGTTCCAGAAAAACATCTATTTCTGCTTTATTGACTATGCCAAAGCCTTTGACTGTGTGGGTCACAACCAACTGTGGGAAACTCTTTAAGAGATGGGAATACCAGACCACTTGATCTGCCTCTTGAGAAATCTGTATGCAGGTCAGGAAGCAACAGTTAGAACTGGACATGGAACAACAGACTGCTTTCAAATAGAAAAGGGAGTACGTCAAGGCTGTATATTGTCACCCTGATTATTTAACTTATATGCAGAGTACATCATGAGAAACGCTGGGCTGGAGGAAGCACAAGCTGGAATCAAGATTTCCAGGAGAAATATCAATAACCTCAGATATGCAGATGACATCACCCTATGGCAGAAAGTGAAGAACTGAAGAGCCTCTTGATGAAAGTGAAAGAGGAGAGTGAAAAAGTTGGTTTAAAACTCAGCATTCAGGGTAATCTTTCTGTCCCCTTCTGATGTCTATGTCAGAAGGTTTCTCTATCTCCTTTATACTTTAATAAAACTTTATCACACAAAAGCTCTGAGCGATCAAGCCTCGTCTCTGGTCCCATATTGAATTCTTCTCTTCCAGAGACCAAGATTCCCAGCGTCTTTGCTGTGATTTCGTTAACAACCTTTCATCTTGGGGGCTCATCCGGGATGCTTCAGGACAAGGTATTAACAGAACTCCAGGAGAAGACTCCTGACCCAGCCTTTGAGTCAAGCAAGCCTCTATTTGTGCCAGGAATTTATTCGTGGGTACGTTACACTCAAGTTAAGAGGTGGCACCCTGGCCAGAACTAAGTGACTTCATTTTATGTCTTTACTGTCTATGCTCTGACTTCGTACTTTTCAGATGGGCCTGATAATCTATGTGAGCCAACTTCTGCTGACTCTAAAAATCCTGAGTCTGCAGTTTGATCCTCAAGGCAATGCCTTCCTGTCCTGGGCTCACTCCTGTGCTGCATTCCACAATCAGTCTAACTGCTGGGTCTGTGGAGGACTCCCCTCTTCATCAGTGGAAGACTTCCTGTGGTGGACATCTCCACTTCAAGGAAAAGACTTTATTCTCCAAGTCTGCAAATACCTTCAACAGTAAGCGCATGGGATTCCTCTTCTTAAACTGATGACATCTAACAACCCTAAGATGGACTGATGTAACTATGGATATAGTGTGACTTTTCATTTTGCTTTTAACTTGGTTTAATGACTGTTTTGCCTTACATCTGTAACTGTATAATGGGGTTTTCTAACCATCTAAAAGCTTTTAATTAAGTTACAAATGGTTGTCCAAGCTCCTATGAGTGCCATAGCATCTTCCAAATATTACTTGGGGCCCCTGGATTAGATGCCCTCAATATGAGGGTTAGGAGAATATGTTGCCTCAACAATTTAGGGACAACGGCCCTTGTCAGCTCAAAGCAGTTACGGAATGAAAAGGATGCCCCTTTTCCCTAGGCAACCTAATTCTCCTAAAAGAAAAGAGGAGAATGAGAGAGTCATCTTCTAGGCAAGTTGATAAGAAGTATAGGGGTCGCCAAGAAGAGAGGGGTCTGGAATTCTCAAGGAGGACAAACTTTTTTCTCTGCATTCCTTAGCCTTAGTCAATTACACAACTCAGTTTAAACTCTATACTAAGGATTATACAACAACAATGTATCTAGTTGGAGAACAGTTTCTCCTCCCTGAAAACCTGACTAACCCTAATATCTTAAGATGTATATTATGGGAGTAGGTCTGGAAGATCTTTCTAAACTAATTCTGATATCTTAAGATGTATAGTGGGTCTAGAAGATCTTTCTATTGTCAAATGTTAATCCTGTTATATCAAAATATAAATTATGGGAGTAGGTCTTGTGAAGCCTTTACAAGGACTATATAACAATAATGTATCCTCCCTGAGGACAGTCTCAGTATTAAATTTTTTGACTAATCCTGTTATTGATTCAGTATATGCCTCCATTGCTAACTCTAGCAAGGGGGTACTCTTTCTGCCCCCTTCTGATGTCTATGTCAGAAGCTTTCTCTATCTCCTTTATACTTTCATAAAACTTTATTATACACACACACACACACACACACACACACACACACACACAAACTCAACATTCAGAAAACTAAGATCATGGCCCCGGTCCCATCACTTCATGGCAAATAGATGGAGAAACAGTGGAAACAGAGGCAAACTTTATTTTTTGGGCTCCAAAATCACTGCAGATGGTGACTGCAGCCATGATATTAAAAGATGTTTGCTCCTTGGAAGAAAAGTTATGACCAACCTAGACAGCACATTAAAAAGCAGAAACATTACTTTGTTAAGAAAGGTCTGTTTAGTTAAGGCTATGATTTTTCCAATAGTCATGTATGGATGTGAAAGTTGGATGGTGAAGAAAGCCGAGTGCCAAAGAATTGATGCTTTTGAACTGTGGTGTTGGAGAAGACTCTTAAGAGTCCCTTGTTATGGGAGAAGGGCATTGAAGCATGTTAATTGTCATGTGTCTAATCAATCGCCAGCCCAGGATTGATGCTCGGGACTGGTGCAGCGAGATTTCCCGGGGGGGAGGGAGGAGGGAGGGGGGTTCCGGAGGGGAAGCATATGTAAACCCATGGTGATATCATGACATTGTATGGCAAAAACAAGTAAAAAAAATAAATTAATAAAAAAAAAAAAGAGTCCCTTGGACTGCAAGGAAATCCAACCAGTTCATCCTAAAGGAGATCAGTCCTGGGTGTTCATTGGAAGGACTGATGTTGAAGCTGAAACTCCAATACTCTGGCCACCTGATGCGATGAGCTGACTCATTTGAAAAGACCCTGATGCTGGGAAACATTGAAAACAGGAGGAGAAGGGGACGACAGAGGATGAGATGGTTGGATGGCATCACCGACTCAATGGACATGAGTCTGGGTAAACTCTGGGAGTTGATGATGGACAGGGAGACCTGGCATGGAGTATTCCATGGGGTCACAAAGAGTCGGACACAATTGAGCAACTGAAGTGAACTGAACTGGCCCATTCTACTTACTAATCCAGTTATCTTTAGGCCAAAAAATTTTTCTAATCACAGTGCAGAACTCACAGGTTTTTTTATGCTCTGATCTGTTCATTCAGCATTTCCCCTTCCTCTTCCTTACTCTAATCTCTGTCTATTTTTACCCAACTCCCCAGGTTGCCAGCCTTGACCTTGACCCAGCTGGGCTGCAGAAACCTGAGCCTGGTACTGGAGATCTGGTTTCAGAGATGGAGGCTCATTTTTCCAGGGTGAGATTCCTTAGGTTAGGGAGAACGAGGCTGAGTGCTGATGAAGCCACTCACATGGAACAGGATCTCAATATCCCACAGTAGGTGATTATAGAAACCTATTGAGGGGGTAAGCTTCCAATCAAGTGAATATAGATTAGAAGAAGAAGGTACAGCAAAATCTGAGTTCTGTCTGAACTGACGTGTAAAACATCACAGTGCAATCCTTGCTGGGGAATCTTATTTTCAATAATGTTTTCTCACAGTGCATTAAACCAAGTCAGACTTGCAATGCTATGCCAAACAATGTCTTCTAAGGATTGAGTTCCCACCAGTACTGGATGGAGAAAAAAATAAATAAAAAAGAATTGGTGATTCCAGAGTGGATACACTAAGCCCCAGTGAGGTGACAGAACCTGGTTTTCATTTCAACTAAAATACTGCATAATAATAATAATAATAATAATAATAATAATGCATCTAAGCTCTGTGTGAGATGTTTCATAATGCTCTGAGAATCTTCCTGCAAAATACTGGCAAGAAACATACACTCTTTTGAGGGAGCTGACAATCCCTTGAACTTTCTCTGCTATTAAATTATTGCTTAATGAGCAGTAACGCTATTATCAACCCTGAGTCTCTATAGTTTCAGTACCCTGGAACTATAGAGTTCAGTACACAGTCAAGGAAAACCTCACAGAATGTTCTAGAGTGACAGCAGCAACCAAGAAGAATAGTAATTTCTTGGCTTCAATGCCAAAGTTCCATGGCCAAGAAGGATGAATTTGGCCTCACGATATGTACAATTACTCTCTTGTGGCCAAAAGGCTCAGATTTCTGCTCAGCTGTGTGTGTGGTGGTAAAAGAAGTAGTTAAGTCTCTGTTCCACAGTATATTGCTCCTGATATTGATTTTTAAGAAAAAAAAAATCATTATCTTATGTATTCCATATGTTACACATTTCATCATCCTCTGATTACAAAATATGATAATAGCCTTTTCTTCATCCTGACATTATTATGACTTGAGCTTCCTTTGGCCTGGTCAACTGGTGAAAATTTGGAGGGAAATGCAAACTATCTCTGTATACCTACTAGAATGGCTAAATAAAATTAATTATCAGTCGATTTTAAAAAACAAAACTTAAAATGCCAATAATACCAAGTATTTGCAAAAGTATAGAACAACTTGAATTCTCATACATTACTAGTAGAATTTAAAAATGGTAGAGCAACTTTGGGAAATAGTTTTACAGTTTCAGATAACATTTCATAGATGCTTGCCATATGACCTAGTAATTTTCCCCAAAACAAAAACATGTATACACAGAACTTATATATAAATAATCATACAACTTTTATTCATAATCACAAACAATTTGAAACAGCTAAACATTCATCAATAGCTGAATAGATAAACAAGTTGTGGTATAATCATACAATACTTGTTGCTGTTGCTGTTTAGTCGCTAAGTCGTCTCTGACCCTTTTGCAACCCCATGCATGGTAGTTCACCAGATTTCTCTGTCCATGGGATTTCCAGGGCATATAGGCTAGATGGGTTGCTATTTTGTTCTCCAGGGTATATTCCCAGCCCAGGGATGGAGCCTGTATCTCCTGCATTGGCAGGCAGATTCTTTACCACTGAACCACCAGGGGGGCACTACAATACAATATTATAAGAGAGATTCCCAGGTGTTCCAGTGGCAAAGAATCCACCTGTCAATTCAGGAGACGCTACTGCTCAGCAATAAAAAGAAGTAAATTATTAATGCCCATAACAACATGGATAAATATCAAAACTATTACACTGCATGAGGGGAAAAAAGATACAAAGTGATTCATTCTGTATGACTTCACTTACATGAAATTCTAAGAAGAGTGAAACTACTAGAGACCAAAAGCATATCAATGACTGCCAGAGTCAAGGTAGGCCAAAGGGAATAAGTTAACTTCCAAGTGATGAGTTATGTTGATGTGGCTCTTCCCAGAGCCGATGAGTCCCCTTACAATGCTTCTTGGTTTTATCCAAACAACCAGATGAAAATGACCCCCCTTGCTCTTGGGAATGTCTTTATGCATCTCTGTGGCCTAGGGCCCTGCTTAACTATCCACCAGCCCCAAAGTCAGAGGAAGCTTCTCCCCTCCTCCCATATCCCCTCTCACACCTCCATCCTCTCCTCTGTGCAAGAGTGGCTTCAAGATTAACATTCACCCTTGATGAGCCAGAATAGGAAAGATCATCCATTCTGTTCAAGAGAAAATGAACCAGCAAGGTGTTTGCTCTACACACTGAATCAATTTTAACGGTTTATGCCCCAAAGTCTAGACTGCTAGTCCTAATGTAGACTCAACAGTGTGATCAACCAGTCATGTTTCTCTAGCACAGTATAAAATAAAAACATCTACATTTATCCAGTAAACAAATATGTGTTCCATAACATTCATACCTGAAATGTTGTGCACAGAAATGCCCAAACACACACAAACACAATCTTCCCCCAAAGCAGTAATATTCTCACACAGAAAAGTTAACAAAGCTCAGGATAAAAGAATGTTAGGTAGAAGGAGGGAGAGATAAAAGACCCACAGAGCCATAGATCCTGTGTGAGAAAATGCATTAAAAGTTGAAGCTGACCTTTTGGCTTCAAGTGTGGTCATGAAGACAAGGTTACCTGAACGATCCAGGATATAAGGATGTATGGACAGATGGAAATAGATACAGTCACATATACATATTTACAGGCTTCCTGTGGTACACGGTAAAGAATTTGCCTGCAATGCAGGAGATCCAGGTTCGGTCCCTGGGTTGGGAGGACCCCTGGAGAGGGGAATGGTAACCCACTCCAGTATTCTTACCTGGAGAATTCCATGAACAGAGGAGTCTGGGGAGCTACAATCCATGAGGGGAAACAGAGTTGGATACTACAGAGTATCTAACACTTTCACATATATATTTATAGATAGACAGACAGATGATAGATTATGATGATGATGGCAGATGGAGATACAGATAGACATCAATATAGAATTTTAAATTATTGTAAAGATTTCAAGACGCCCCACAATATGTCTACTGACTCTCAAGAGTAAATTCCTGCTTAAGGAACATTGTTACAGGGACTCACTTTAATCCTGGGGAAAGAAGATCCATCTCAATTTCATTAAAATGAAGCAGTCGGGCATTTCCAACACAGAGACAATATGAAATGCATACTGACCTCTTCATGAGGCCAGTAGACTTACATCATGCAGAATTTTAGAATAGTCAGAGATAAGCAGTATCTCAGATAGAACATTATGTTTTCTTCTTTCCCTCATGGCAAAGGAAACAGGACTTGGAAGAAAACTGACAGGAGCAGCTCACCTACTAAGTGCCAGGCACTTTCTATGTACATCACGTTTACCATATTCAAATTTAATTTAGCAGCCGGAAACCAAGACGGGTATTTCAAGTCATCTGACACTATAACAGAAGATACAGCTGAAAGTTAAAAATCTTGTGTAAAGATGCAAACCAGCCAACTCTCAGAGTTTCTGTATTTTCAGAAAGCTTTCTTGTTTGTGTGATATTTTTCTCTAAGGTCTGTTTTGCCCACCAGCCTGTGAGCTCCATTAAGGTCCTGTCATATCTGGATTTCACTCACAACTGGATCCTCAGTTCCTAGCATGTGGACTTCCCTCTAATAAAGACTCAATAATTCATTTGTAAATAACTGAATGAACAAATTGCTGATTCCCCCAGATTACTTATATTCACAGGACACACTGGTTTTCTCAGTTTAAGAAAACCATCCTTAAACACTTCTTAGTGGAAACAGAAGACAGAACATTAATGACAATACCTGAAAACTCAACTATTGAGCAACGAATATGACCTAAAAATAGACTCCTCTGATAACAGCTTCATCTGATAAATGTTAGGCCCTGTGAAGTTTCCCTCTCATAGACAAAGGACAAAGCAACACATTCACTATCATCAGTTCTCACTCGTAGCTGAATTTCAGTGGAACAAAATCTGACAAGCTAGTCATGGTTGAATCTCAGTCCTGGTTACATAATATCTCCCAGGAAAGTGAGTGTTTTCCAGATTACCCTAAATGCCAAAGCTGGAGCTGTGAACATAATTATGGCTGACATTTTTGCTCACCTGCTTGACAGATAGCTATCAAGGAGTAATTGTCTCATGCAGAAAACAATGCAATTTTTAGAAGAGATGAAGTTTGAAATGGCTTACAGTATTAAAAGACAAAATGAGTACCATTACTGTCTCATTCCTGCTAACTGTAGAGGCTGAAAAGAGGTTGGAGACTCTCTTTCTCGACCCCTGCCACCCAGCCCCACAGGACAGAGGCTCTATCCCAGTTGCAAAAAGCTGTGGTTACAATAGCTAATGATCCATTTCCTCCTGGGGTGGAGGACACACAGCAGGAGCAGAGAGTCAAGAAGATCACAGATGACGGCCGCCACCTGGAGACTAGCTCAGAGAGATGGGATGTCAGCCCACGAGAAGCAGCCCACTGTCCCAGCCTCTGACTCTGGAGAAGTGTCTCAGACACTTTGCTCAGGGGGAGAGAGAGAGGCCAATATAATGGGAAGATCAGAGAGTGAGTGAGTGAATGGGAGTGTGAAGTCGCTCAGTCGTGTCTGACTCTTTGTGACCCCATGGACTGTAGCCAACCATGCTCCTCCGTCCATGGGATTTACCAAGCAAAAGTACTGGATTGGGTTGCCTTCCTCAGAAGCTCGCTCCAAATAAATTGCCTTGATTCAAGACAGAATGTAGTGAGATTCAAGTCTAACAACTTTCTCAAAAGCAGTGGAGATTTTTGGTGGTAAGCAATTAAGAAGCCAGTCACCCCATGACAGCAAAATGCTTAACTGTAGTCCAGCAAGTTGGCCAGCAAGAACCAGCCAAGGAGAGAGTGAGGTAGATTGGACAGGGCAACCCCCAAGGACTGGCCTCAGAAAGAAGCTTATAAAGGCTTCGCAGATGGCACTAGTGGTAAAAAGCAAAACAAGAGGAAAAAAAAATAAAACCTCCTGTCAATGCAGGAGATGTGAGAGTGGATCCGACCCCTTGGTCAGGAAAATCCCCTAGAGGAACCATGGCAACCCACTCCAGTATTCTTGCCTGGAGAATCACATGGACAGAGGAGAAGAGCAGGCTTCAGTCCACAGGGTCACAAAGAGTCGGACACGGCTAAAGCACCTGCACTCATATGTGCACCAACTGATCATGTCAGAGACACCTGTTCTTTACTCGTTACCTTCTTCCTTATAATACACATTTTAGATGATTTTAAACTTTTGTCCCAAATGCCGCATCCTGATTTTAACATTATTTGATTTCTGATAGCCATTTTTGTTGCTTTTATCCTGAAGTTGTACTTAACTCAGTGTCCAGCACTTTCACTAATCTATCACGCATGCCATATTGTTCCAATAGAAAATTGAGATTCATTGTTTGACAAGTATGAATTAGGGTAGGAGGATTATACAGGATTGGAAATGAAGATTGTTCTGTAAACCCTGAGATGTAGATTTGCCACAGGTACTAAAATAGTAATAAATTTACCTTTGGTAGGCATTCTTTATTAATCACCTTCATCCTAGAATCACTTGATAACATATCATGCCCATTTGCATTTGAGGGCCCCAAAGTTCAGTGTGTAACGTGACCTCCCCAAGCCATACATCTTGTGATTGAGGATGCAATTCATTCCGAACATTTTAAAATCCTTTGCACTTTTCAACCTGCTAATCTCATAACAAACCTTTGACTAGAATACCACTTGAGGCTTCTTCATGATTACCAAGGACTTCTCATGTGGCTAAGATAGTAAAGAATCTACCTGCAATGCAGGAGACCCAAATTGACTCCTGGGTTGGGAAGACCCCTGAAGAAGGAAATGACTACCCACTCTAGTATTCTTGCCTGGAGAATACCATGGACAGAGGAACCTGGCAGGTCCAACAAAGAGTCAGACACGACTGAGTGACTCACACTTTCAGTTTTATTTTTCATGATTCCCAAACCATTTCCTTAAAAATCTGGGTATTGTTCCTACAGTCTTTGTAGGACAAGGGTGCTGGCAGCCTCTGATAAGACTGCTGAGTCCTCAGTTATCCTCTCAGGTGCCCCATTGGTGTGACCCATGTCCTCATTTCCATTCCTGATCTGCCTCTAATCTGCAATTCCAGCAGACTGTAAATCCCAGCTATGGTCTCGCTTCTGGCACCCAGCCCTTCCATGGAGCTTAATGAATTATGATAATGGCTAACACACAACAGAGCAACTTAAAGAAAGGATTACATTTAAATATTTACCGTATAATGCCAACACCCTGAGTATATCAAATACATCTTAGACATAAGAAAATGTGTTTGGCAGTATCACTGAACACGGTATTTTAAAAATCCAGCATCTGGGATGAATATGTTTAACATCAGTATTACAATGAAAGGGTGATTACATCACATCAATGAGAGGCCGGGAGACTAAAACCAGTAGTCGAACTCTACAGAATCTTTTTTTTTTTTTTTTAATGAATAGGACCTTGAGCATCATCTACTTTGTCTTATTTTATTTTTTTTTTAAATAAAGAATAGTTGATTTACAATCTTTTGTTAGTGTCTGGTGAACAGCACAATGAATTATCCTGAAGGAAATCAGTCCTGAATATTCATTGGAAGGACTGATGCTGAAGCTGAAGCTCCAATATTTTGGCTACCTGATGTGAAGAACTGACTCATTGGATAAAACCCTGATTCTGGGAAAGATTGAAGGCAAGAGGAGAAGGGGACCACAGAGGGTGAGATGGCTGAATGGCATCACCGACTCAATGGACATGAGTCTGAGTAAACTCCAGGAGTTGGTGATGGACAGGGAGGCCTGGTGTGCTGCAGTCCGTGGGGTCGCAAAGAGTCAGACACAACTGAGTGACTGAATTGAACTAATACATACACACACACACATATATATATGCACATATATTCATATTCTTTTCCATTATAGGTTATTACACAATATTGAATATAGCTTCCTGTATTTATAGGAACCCAAGCTGGCCCTGGGAAGCCTGTTCAGGAATGAAGTCCACACTCTAATTCTGCTCTCTCGCCAAGCCACATGGACCACTAAATGGTTGCCTCACAATTATGACAATTTAATCCTCATCTGTGCATTTCTCCCTTTCTTTTCTTTGCCTGCTTCCAAACCCCAGCTCTGTCTCCTGTTTGCATCAGCCAAGAGAGAGCTCTGAGCCAGCCCAAGAGCAAGCACGGTGGTTCTGGGCGCAGCCCACGGCTGCCCTCCATCCTGGCCAGCTGGGCTGTGACAGTGAGCACGCCATATGCCTGCTGTCTCTTCAGAGCAAGAGGCCAGAGGCTGGGAGTCCACCCGCAGGACTGGGAAAGCAGTGGATGGCTCTGATTTACCTGTCCTGCACATCTTCACGCCTGGAAGTTACTCCCCTAAGAAAAGTCTCTTCTCTCTTCAGGAAAATCAGGACAAGTGTCTAGAACATTTACATGCATCAGTCCCTCAGGCAATGACCCTCCCATTAGCCAGACAGATCAATTCAATCCATCAACTCAAGCAAAATTACTGAATTTTTGACTGGATATGGCTTATTCAATCTGTATGGCATAAAGACAGAAGGGCAGTCCGTGGGGTCTCGAAGAATCAGACACAACTTGGAGGAGATAAGAACACCAATGCTGGAAGCGGTCAAACGAGACACATGGCAAGACCTAGCCTGTGCACTGACTGTTGGAAAACATGTTAAAACCAGAACCTGCTGTAGGTTTATTTGCTTCCATACAGCATGCAGTTTATCTAGCTGACCGGGTATGTTAAGCCATTACTTTTTAAGTCTGTGGGTTGCATGCAGTGGGGCTGGGAGGGGAGCCTGACCTGGTGGAGGTGGAGGAAAAGTTAAAAGCCATCCTTGTTTCTGTCAGCAGCTCTCTCTGTCTTTACCAACTGCTCTCAGGAGGTGAAATGAAAGTCATGTCAGTTTATATCCATGAGAAGCTGGAAACAATAAAGCCTTAAATTTAGACAAGGAAAAGGAAAACGAATGATCATCAAAAAATGCACTCTTTTGGTCAACTAAAGCAACAAAGACCCTACTGAGAGACTAAAGCAAGACTTAGGGATTTTCTTTTCAGAGAATTGTCATGCTGCAAGAAATCTGAGAGACAATGATATGCAGTCTTGGAGATAAAGTCACTTTCTCACAAATACTTTTAAATAAATGCATACACACACTGATGTACATATGTGTAGCTCATTTTAAAACCATGGTATTTCTTATTTTTCTTTTGCCCTATTTTCTGCTAAAGGCCACTCTGCATTCACATTTAGATGTGGCCTCAGCTTCAACTCAGCATAATGAAACCCAATATATGGGGTGCAAAGTGATTAAACAGGAACCTTATAAATGCACATTCAAGGAGACTCTTTAGCAGTACCAAGTAGACAGTACCAGCTTGCTTACTAATCTAGAAATCTAATTCTTAGTTCATTCCTCAATCAGGAGATAACTTTTCAGAGCCTAAACAGAAAGCATAAAATTGAAACTTCCTAAAGGCAGGAAGAGACTGAAATCATTTCTCTGATAATGAGTGATGTTGAGCATCTTTTCATGTGTTTGTTAGCCATTTTTATGTCTTCTTTGGAGAAACGTCTGTTCAATTCTTTGGCCCACTTTTTGATTGGGTTGTTTATTTTCCTAGAATGGAGCTGCAGGAGTTGCTTGTATATTTTTGAGATTAATTGTTTGTCCGTTGCTTCATTGGCTATTATTTTCTCCCATTCTGAAGGCTGTCTTTTCACCTTGCTTATAGTTTCCTTTGCAGTGCAGAAGCTTTTAATTTTAATTAGGTCCCATTTGTTTATTCGTGCTTTTATTTCCAATATTCTGGGAGGTGGGTCATGTAGGATCCTGCTTTGGTTGATGTCAGAGAGTGTTTTCCCAATGTTATCCTCTAGGAGTTTTATAGTTTCTGCTCTTATGCTTAGATCTTTGATCCATTTTGAATTTATCTTTGTGTATGGTGTTAGAAGAGAAATGCAAATCAAAACCACAATGAGATATCACTTTACACCACTCAGAATGGCTGCAATCCAAATATCCACAAGTAATAAATGCTGGAGAGGATGTGGAGAAAAGGGAACTCTCTTACACTGTTGGTGGGAATGCAAACTAGTACAGCCACTATGGAAAACAGTGTGGAGGTTCCTTAAAAAGCTGCAAATAGACCTGTCATATGACCCAGCAATCCCACTGCTGGGCATATACACCGAGGAAACCAGAATTGAAAGAGCCACATGTACCCCAATGTTCATCGCTGCATTGTTTACAATAGCCAGGACATGGAAGCAACCTAGATGCCCATCAACTGACGAATGGATAAGAAAGCTGTGGTACATATACACAATGGAATATTACTCAGCATTAAGGAAAAATTCATTTGAATCAGTTCTACTCAGATGGACGAAACTGGAGCCCATTATCCAGAGTGAAGTAAGCCAGAAGCAAAAAACAACAATACAGTATATTAACGCATATATATGGAATTTAGAAAGACAGTAATGAGAACCCAGCATGCGAGACAGCAAAAGGAACGCAGATGTATAGAATAGACTCAGGGCCTCTGTGGATGAGGGAAAGGGTGGGATGATATGGGAGAATAGCATTGAAACATGTTAATTATCATATGTCTAAGCAATAGCCGGCCCAGGATTGATGCTTGGGACTGGTGCAACGAGATTTCCCGGGGGGAGGGAGGAGGGAGGGGGGTTCTGGAGGGGGAGCATATGTAAACCCATGGTGATATCATGTAATTGTTTGGCAAAACTAATAAAAAAAATGTTTAATAAAAAAAAAAAGACTGAAATCATGAAGGAGGCACAAGGATTCTAGTGGAAGTAGACCTAGCAGTTGTGAAGCTGCAGGAAGATAAATAAGTTTATTTTCGGATAATAAATACCTACAGGCTGCCATTTGTAAGCAATTTCTTTATACAAAATTTGCAGGTTGTTGAATATAAACATTACACTGAAACGCATTCTAACATAATTAATATTTCAACTAAAGATAACTGGTGGGGTCAAACTTGAGGCAGTATTTTGTTTATCTTTTTTAATTTTAAAATAAAATAAACTTTCACTTAATTGCTTCCTTCTGCTTTGCTCTGTTTTGTTTTGGTTTTCCTTTACACCAGCAGAAACAAGGAACATCCACCATGAAGCAGAACTTTTTGAAGTATGATGCCACTTTTTTGAAGTGTCCACCTTCCAGCCCTCCCCCAACCCCCTGCCACAATGGCAAGCAGACCCATTCCCAGTGCCCTAAATTCTAGGATTCTGACTCCGGAGAAAGGTGCAATAGGCCCACAGATCTACCAATATTCTGTTCTTGTAAAATGCTGGAGAGCTTCTGCGGACAGCGTTTAAAAATTGCCCCAGGAGCAAAGAACTTTCTAAAACAAAGAGGCTTGTGATCCTAACCCTTTTCTGTAATGTTAGCATTGTTAGAAAATCTCTGATGGACTGAAGTTTTTTCAGATAAATTGTTCAGTGACAGTCACCACCACCAGTGACAGCCAATTCACCCTACAGTGAGTCTCCACGGGCTCCCAGAGTCACCACCGAGGGAGGGAAGCAGGTTTGGGACACAGCACAGGACCAGCGGTGAAACCACATGTTAACCCTCCTCACACCACTAACCAGGGCCCTGAAGCCAGGGATATGACTTGGGGGGTGTGGATGTCTCAGGGACATTCAAAAGAGCAGCCTAAGAGGGCCTCATACACACTTTGGGCAGAGAAACATTCTCCTCCCCAAGAAAACCTCCCAAGAGTGACACCCATCAGGTTCTATAACGCATCCTGCTGGAAGCACAGAATCTTAAGGCTTCCTGCTCACTTGAGTCAAAGTGGAGTCAACCTGAGCTTCAGCACTCCTCCTGCAAGGACTGCTCAAGTGCTCAGCTCCACTGAATGCAGCAGCCACGGGATGGAGAATAGCCTGGAGCTCTCCTGCAGGACGATAGGATTTCAGAATACTCAGTACCCCTTTGGGTTTCTATTTTTCTCTTTGAGGTGTTAGTACCTACCCCTGAATTTCTGGAGATATTCTAAATTTGCTCTTTCCACAGGAAGGAGAACACTCTGGAAAAAAGAAAAATCATCTCTCCATTTGCAGATTACAGACGGAGTTGTCATTTGGAGGCTAAGAGAGTTACTAGAGTTTGTACAGTAAATCAATGAACTGACTTATATGGTGGCTACATGAAATAAGAGGTTGGCAGAGGATGAGATGGTTGGATGGCATCATCGATTCAGTGGGCACGAGTTTGAGCAAACATCAGGAGATGGTGAAGGACAAAGAAGCCTGGTGTGCTGCAATCCAAGGGGTCGCAAAGAGTTAGACACAACTGAGCAATTGAACAATGACAGCATAAAGCTTATCATTCTGGAACGTGAGTTCAGCCTTAGCTGTATTTTTTTGGCGGGGTTGTGCTCCTAAATGTTAGCTTTAAAGATTCCACTATCCCTACAACTTGAGGCAGATATCTGGATTATGTGGATCCTGTGTCATTGCTTTAATTCAGATTCTAAATAGTTTTATCCAAATCTGAGCTCCCTCCTTTATAAGATGTGAAGTCTTCTTCCTTTGCATACTTCATACAACACCCACTTAGAAACACTCCACAAAAACAATACCAAGCTTCCAATGGAATGTTAGCAAAACAAAAATAAAGTAAGACCAAAAACTGAACACTGTGAAAACCCTGTTTGCTTAAATAAGGACAAAATGAAAGTGTTTCTCTGAAATCTGCATTTTAAATATAAACAGAGCTGCAAAACTCCCCTCTGAGATTCTTCCACTGTATCAACACATTCTCAAAGCTTAACGTTCACTCTTTGAAAAATCAGCCCCAAGAACAGCACATTGTGCCTCGAAAGAATACTTAAAGATGTTGTCTCCTTGGGCTTAAAAGTCTACTCTTAAGAGACTAAAGTAAAAGATAATGAAGGTAAGATGGCAGTCAGCCTCCCAAAACAGTGTTGAATCCAATTATTAGTTTTCTTAAAGAGTTTACATTCACATTTGAGGTCAATTTAGAATAGAGACTAGCAAATTCTAAACAGAGCTTGAGGTTTCAAAACGTAGCATTACAAGCTGATTTTATTTTTATTTTTTGTTGCTCTGTATTTTATACATCTTTATGCAAATGAGTTTAGGGTGATTTGCACTGACTAAACACTCACGCCCTAATAAAAAGTAGTCTTCTTTCTGCTCCTCCATGTCCTAGATTAATAGGCTCTCTCAACAGAGATTGAGGATCCACTCAAGTGGTTGTGCCTGCATAGAGCATCTACCTTAGTAGAAAGGTAACAAAAGCTTCATTCCCAACATCAAGGTGCTCATAAATTTGTGGGTGAGGTGTAATAGACATAAAAATAAGATGTAATGAAATAGCCAAAATATAGGCAATATTTGCTGGAAATAAGGTCAGAGAGAAGCTCATTTGGGCAGGGTTGGTAGGGATAGGAATGGTATTATCATGAATAATTGAGCATAGCCTGAGTCAGTCTTGGGCTTCCCAGATGGCACAGTGGTAAAGAATCTGCCTGCTAATGCAGGAGATGCAGGAGACACAGATTTGATCCCTAGATTGTGATGGTCCCCTGGAGAAGAAAGTGGCAACCCACTCCACAATTCTTTCCTGGAAAATTCCATGGACAAAGGAGCCTAAAGGACTAGAGCCCACGGGGCCACAGAGAGTCAGACCTGACTGAGCATGTACCAGCAGTGTCAGCCTTAAGAAGTCATCCTCAAAATCAGCTTTAATCTCCTGTGTGGACAGGTGGAAGGTGGTGGGCAGAGCATGAAGGGGTAAGCCTCTGGCCTGTGTGTGGCAATGGGACCACAGAAGGAAAGGCCAGGTACTAGGAGACCCAGGGAGAAATGAGAGTGATCCCTGGATTCTCAGCTTTCACACTCCAGCCACTCCTTTGATTCTCACAATAGAACCAACCACGAAGAAAACAGACTCTAAAGGAATGCAACTTCTCAGGGGACTAGAGTCCACGGTTCCTAGGTAATAGGGTGGAACTTGAAGCTGTGTTTTCTTCTTGTTCTGTGCAGCAGGGAGAGAGAGGGAGAAGAGAGATGGAGAGGGAAGGAGGGAGGGAAAGAGAGGGAGGGAGGGGATGGGAGAGGGAGATGAAGGGGAGGAGGGAGAGGAGAGGAGGGAAGCAGGGGAGGAGGGGAGCAGGGAGGGGAAATGAGAGAAGGAGGGAGGGAAAGAGAGGGAGGAGAGAAATGGAGAGGGAAGGAGGGGAGGAGAGGGCAGAGAGAGGAAGGAGGGAGAAGGGAAGAGAGAAAAGGAGAAGGGAGAGAGGGGAGAAGGGAGGGAGGGAGGGGGAGCAGAAAGAGGAGGGAAGGAGAAAAGAGGGAGGGAGGGAGAGAGAGGGAGGGAGGAGATGAGGGAGGGAGATGAAGGGGAGGAGGGAGAGGAGAGGCGGGAAAGAGGGGGAGAGGGGAGGAGGGAGACAGGAAGAGGGAGAGAGAGAGAGACAAGAAGAGAGAGACAATGAAAGTAGGCTCTCTAGATAAGAAGTACATACGCCATTTGTGTCATTATTCTGAATGTCTTCCTATTTGAGAATTACATGAAGTTGCTGTTTGTAAACTCTGCACATGTAGTGGGCTGGTTCAATTCGCTGAGAAGACCAGTTTCTTCCTCGACAAGGTGGCAGCCAGCTGGATCTTCCCTCTGGAGGCCAGAGCCATCCATTCACTGGGGAGGACATATCTGAACACCAACGGATGGAGGAATAACAGCTGGAGTGATTTGTCCTGCCATCCCAGCTCTCATTTCCCCTTTGCAGGCTATGTATCAAAGTTTTTTTTAACATTTTTCTAACTTTAGGATTTTGACACTACCACAGATAAATTCAAAGTTTATGTATTTTCATTGTATTTCGTGCATAATTTATGACAAAATAGCATGCCCACGGGTTGTAGTGCCGGAGTTCCAAGTTGCTTTCTTCTATCATATACTGAAGTGAAAGAGATGATGATTTTGTTTCATTCATTACCTTTTATAAATGGAAATAAACTTCCAAAGTGAAGGCATCTGAATCACTATCACCTGTGTGGCATAATTTAAAAGTTCCTTCTTCTCTTCTACCACCCACCCCTGTTGGGGAGGATTCCCATTAGATTTTTAAGGCTCCCAGTTGACTTTGATGATCAGTAAAGCACTGGAAATACCAAATTAGAGTGTCCTAACCATAGAACTACACCTATTTAAATGTGTTTACAATAGTTACTTTAAGGATAATTAGTGCTTTTGTAAACATTAAATAAAGGATGGAGCTGGGTATATGTTATTCTGTAGCGTGCATGTGCAAAGGCAACATGGAGTGTGTGAGACATGAACCGCCCTCGCTAAAGGAGAACAGAAGAAGTACAGATCTTGGAGACCTGAGTGTATGTAGATCTTTGTTTCTTAGACCTCAGACCATCAGCTCTGGCACCAGCTGGAGGCTTGTTAGAAGCATGGACATATCCAGTTCCATGAATCAGTTCATTCAGTCGCTCAGTCGTGTCCCACTCTTTGCAACCCCATGGACTGCAGCACATCAGCCCTCCCTGTACATCACTAACCCCTGGAGTTCACTCAAATTCATGTCCATTGAGTCAGGGATGCCATTCAACCATCTCATCCCCTGTCGTCCCCTTCTCCTGCCTTCAATGTTTCCCAGCATCAGGGTCTTTTCAAATGAGTCAGCTCTTCGCATAAGGTGGCCAAAGTATTGGAATTCCAGTTTCAGCATCAGTCCTTCCAATGAACATTCAAGACAGATTTCCTTTAGGGTGGACTGATTGGATCTCTTTGCAGTCCAAGGGACACTCAAGAGTCTTCTCCAACACCACAGTTCAAAAGCATCAATTCTTCAGTGCTCGGGTTTCTTTACAGTCCAACTCTCACATCCATACATGACTACTGGAAAAACCATAGCCTTGACTAGATGGACCTTTGTTGGCAAAGTGATGTCTCTGCTTTTTAATATGCTGTCTAGGTTGGTCATAACTTTTCTTCCAAGGAGTAAGTGTCTTTTAATTTCATGGCTGCAGTCACCATCTGCAGTGATTTTGGAGCCCCCCAAAAAATAAAGTCTGCCACTGTTTCTACTGTTTCTCCATCTATTTGCCATGAAGTGATGGGACTGGATGCCATGATCTTAGTTTTCTGAATGTTGAGTTTTAAGCTAACTTTTTCACCCTACTCTTTCACTTTCATCAAGATGCTCTTTAGTTCTTCTTCACTTTCTGCCATAAGGGTGGTGTCATCTGCATATCTGAGGTTATTGGTATTTCTCCTGGCAATCTTGATTCCAGCTTGTGCTTTATCCAGCCCAGCATTTCTCATGATGTACTCTGCATATGAGGTAAATAAGCACAGTGACAATATACAGCCTTGACGTACTCCTTTTCCTTTTTGGAAGCAGTTGTTCCATGTCCAGTTCTAACTGCTGCTTCCTGACCTGCATACAGGTTTCTCAACAGGCAGGTCAGGTGGTCTGATATTCCCATCTCTTGAAGAATTTTCCACAGTTTATTGTGACCCACACCGTAAAAGGCTTTGGCATAGTCAATAGAGCAGAAATAGATCTTTTTCTGGAACTCTCTTGCTTTTTCGATGATCCAGCAGATGTTGGCAATTTGAAACTACCTCACTATTGCACTCATCTCACACGCCAGTAAAGTAATGCTCAAAATTCTCCAAGACAGGCTTCAACAATATGTGAACTGTGAACTTCCAGATGTTTAAGTTGGTTTTAGAAAAGGCAGAGGAACCAGAGATCAAATAGTTCCATGAATAAGAATCTGTATAGTAGCAAATTACCAGTGATTCCCACAGGTAGGAAATTTTAAGAACTGCTAGGTTTTCTGCCTTGGCTGCCTAATAGAAGCAACTGAAACAATTTTTAACATGGAAATTCCAAGAGATATGATATCAGATTCCAGAGGTAGAGTCTGGGCCTTTGTGTTTTTTTGTTTTTGTTTTTTTTAATTGGAGTATGGGGCTTCCCAAGTGGTACTAGTGGTAAAGAATCCACCTGCCAATGCAGGAGACATAAGAGACGTGAGTTCGATCCCTAGATCAGGAAGATTGCCTGGAGGAGGGCATGGCAGCCCACTCCAGTATTCCTGCCTAGAGAATTCCATGAACAGAGGATCCTGGCGATCTACAGTGCATAGGGTATCAAAGAGTCGGACACAACTGAAGCGACTGCATGCATGCATGCACCCCAGAGATATGATTTTAGATTTCAAGGGTGGAGCCTGGATGCTGGTGGGGGAGGGTGTTCTTATTCTATTTTTTTGTTGTTGTTGGAGTATAGTTGATTTACAATATTGTGTTACTTTCAGGTGTACAGCAAAGTGAATCTGTTACACGTATACATATATCCACTCCTTTTCAGGTTCTTTTCCCATATAGATCATTATGGAGTATTGAGTATAGTTCCCTGTCCTATACAGTAGGTTTTCAGTAGTTATCTGTTTTATATATAGTAGTATGTATATGTCAATCCCAATTTCCCATTTACTCCTCCCCCACCTCTGTTATACTCTGGTAACTACAGGTGTGTTTCCTACATCAGTGACTCTATTTTCATTTTGTAAATAAGTTCCTTTGTACCTTTTCTTTGAGTCCACATATAAGTGGTATCATATATTTATATTTCTGTGTCTGACTTCCCTCACTCTGTGTGAAAATCTCTAGGTCCATGCATGTGGCTGCAAATGACGTTATTTTGTTCTTTTGTATGGCTGACTAATATTCCATTTTATTTATGTACCACATCTTCTTTATACATCCCTCTGTAGATGGACATTTAGGCTGTATTCCATGTCCTGGCTACTGTAAATAATGCTGCAATGAACTGAGCATTGGTGTTTTGAAAGTGAAAGTGTCAGCCGCTCAGTCCTGTCTGACTCTTTGTAGCCCCATGGACTGTAGGCCACCAGGCTTCTCTGTCCACAGAATTCTCCAGGCAAGAATACTGGATGGGTTGCCATTTCCTTCTCCAGGGGAGCTTCCCGACCCAGGGGTCGAAACTGGGTCTCCTGCATTGCAGGCAGATTCTTTACCATCTGAACCAGAAATTACTGCCCAATCCTGTTTGTCGCAATACTATTTCTATCAAAGAGAGGCTTTTGACCCCACTCCGTATCGGCAAGCCGATGCGTACCTCCTTCCATGAATATGAGAGTAGCTCTCAGCTTGCTGCCATGTTACTGCTCCACGCAGGAAGACACGCATCGTGTGAGCCCCACACTCTGGCTGGCACATCCTGTGTGTTCACAGGCCTGACCGTTCTTGTCCTTGGGTGCCCATGAGAGCAGACTGAGGGTTTGCAGGTGGTGAAAGTGTGAAAAGTGCCTCTGATGAGCCTGAGCACACCTTCTGTGGTCAGTGCCTCCTACTGTATTAACTAATTCAGAGTCATTTTATTTCACCAGGTGATGAAAACTGTTTTCAGTTTTTGTGGGGGGTTTTCTGTTTGTTTGTTTTTTTACAGATGGAAGAATTAAACTATAATATATCATCAGGTCTCTAAACCTGGGCCAATAATGATTTTTTTTTAATTTGAAGGGACAAGGTAAAAAGGAAGTAAACATTTGCATTTACAACTAAATTTTTTCCCAGATTATAATACAAGTATGATTTCCAAATAAAAATCAGCTATAATAGAATTTCACTGCTTCTTGTCTTACTGAATTCAAAGTCAGGGGATGTGATCAGTCCTATAAATGCTCAACAAATCAACTTAAATTCCTCAGTTTGAGATCAGGTTAAGAGGGCACAGTTCAGGGGTCATGGGGCAGTGGACATCACAGAATCACTATAAGTTGTTGATCTTTGTAGTTTTTTCTTAATAAAAGATCACTAATTCAGAGAAGAGGGCTTCCTTTTGATTTTAAAGATCTGCTGGTCTATCTTTCTCCTCCTCACATTAGATAATAAAGAAGCCAAGAGATACTCAAAACTGTCATCCATTTTAAAATCTCTTAACCTTATCATTGGAGAAGGAAATGGCAACCCACTCTAGTATTCTTGCCTGGAGAATTCCATGAACAGAGGAAGCTGGCAGGATATAACCCAGGGGTCACAAAAAGTTGAACACAACACACACACACACACACACACACACACAACCTTATCATACTTACTTAATGTTCATTCAGTGAGCTATAATTTATAGATTATATTTACGTATATCACCATATTTAATACTCTTACCAACCTTGGGTCTTATTTCAATTCAATTTACAGATATGGGCACTGAAATCATTCTAATATTTCATGCACGCATATTGACTTGGAGGTAACCTTTCCTTGAATTAGTGCTTCAAATCAATGAAGATTTAAAGTTACCCTCAAACTTCAGAATTGACTCAGGAGCACCCAGTAAGCACATGGTAAGACAAACCACATCTAAAGCATAAGGTGTCTCTAGTACCCAAGTAAGCTCACCTGATAAGGAAGAAAGAGCTTTTCAATTAAAAATTTTACACAGAGAAAAGCAGTATGTATAGCGACACAGTGAGTAAGTCAGATCACGAAAGTTTTAGGATGTGGAACATTAGAAAAAGGGAAGAAGAACCTTGAAACAGGAAAGGGAGTTGCAACTTCCACCTGGACGAATCCCAAGAGGTCATCATCTCTCCCGGGCCTTTGCCATGCTCACCAGGAACGGGAGTGAACTCGCTCAGTCGTATCCGACTCTTTGTGACCCCATGGACTGTAGCCTACCAGGTTCCTCCATCCATGGGATTTCCCAGGCAAGAATACTGGAATGGGTTGCCATTTCCTTCTCTGAAACAATAACAGGAGGGATTAGCTTAAATATCCCAGTTTCCTCTCCCACTCTGACGTCTACTGTCTGGGGTGAGGGACGTCATGTGAGGAGTGAGGGTTGAGCTGACCACAGCGGATGAAAAAGAAGCTGATCTAAGGAGAGCCAGGAGGAGAGGAGGCTTGGGAAGCCTGTCGTGGTGCAGAATGACACACGAGTTCCAGCTCTAACCCCCTCCATGGCACACTTCTCTGAGCTCTGAGAGCCCCTCCAGCTGATGGAGCCTCAAGTCGGCTAAGTGCTAACTTCAAGGGTTCTTCCATTCTGCATTGACTCCCTCACCACCACCCACCGGAGGGTGGAACTTACCACACCATGTCTGGTTTTCTGTGAGCATACCTGAATGCAGAAGTGAACCACACCCCTGAGGAATGGGCTTTGTTTTCCTGTTATTGTTTTTGTCATTGGATTCCTCTTTGCAGTCCTCTTTGGACCTAATCCACGGCCTCATGCCTCACAGCTCCTACACCGACGCTTCTGAACCTGACTCTCTTGCTGAAGAGAATAAGGCAGAAGCAAAGGGCACTTCTCTTTCTGCATACTCAGGACTGGGAACAGAGATCGCAAGTCGCTCAGTTGTGTTCGACTCTTTGTGACCCCATAGACTATAGAGTCCATGGGATTCTCCAGGCCAGAATACTGAAGTGGGTAGCCTTTCCCTTCTCCAAGGGATCTTCCCAACCCAGGGATTGAACCCAGGTATCCCACATTGCAGGTGGATTCTTTACCAGCTGAACCACCAGGGAAGCACTTGTGGCTCCTCTTCTCTGTGGGAACAGAGGAGACCAGTAATAGAAAAGGAGAGCCTTGGGCCATTTCTTTAGACACCTGAAGGTTCAGTCTGCCTGGAGCAGCATGGGTTTGACCAAAACACAGCAGGCTGTGCAGTTAGCCACAAGCCTCACCCACCCTTACTATCCTTCCACCATACTCCCTTGGGGTTAAGGCCCTGACTGGAAAAATCACTTGAGTTTGTAACCCCAGATCTAGAAAGCAAGCAGAGCTAAGAAAAGATTATGCATGCCATCGGTCTGCTAATAGTTTAGATTGACAAATGATTTCATTATTGTGGAGTTTTTCAAATGTTTAAGCAAAGACAATGTAGTTCTAAAACAAGTATTATAGAATCTCTGAGTTTCTGAACATATGATTGTCAAGGGCTTTCCTGGTGGTCCAGTGGTTAAGACTCCATATTCCCACTGCAGAGCATGAGGGTTCAACCCCTGGTTGGGGAATTAAGATCCCACATGCCCTGTGGCACAATTGAAAAACAGAAAAGTTCACTGGAACACATGTAATTGCCAAGATACAAAGTTTGGTTAGCAGACAACAGAGGAGAAGAAATGGGCTTCTGAAGAACATCTGTGAAAATACACCATTGGTTTTTCCACGCATGTTCTCTGATTTTAGGTCTTCTTCTTTTGGAGTAAGACAGAATTTTTTTTTTTAAACTTTGGAGAAGTGGGGATAACTTTTCTCTAGCTGAGCATAATACCCATACCCTATCAGACCTTCCTTTTAAAAATCCACCACTTACACAGTGACCCCAGGAAAGTTGTTGGATGTCTTCGAGTCTCGGTTTCTCCATTTGTCAAGCTGCGACACAATGCCAGCTGATAGGATTACTTTAAGACCTCAAGAGCTAATGCTTGTGGAGTGTGTACTGTATTTCAGGCCCCATATTAAGTGTTATACGCACACTGACTCATTTAACTTCATGCTAACCTGAGGGAAAGGGTGCTGCTATCACCACCCTGGTTTACAAACGTGGGAGACTGAGGTGTGGGCACTGCAGGAAGTTTTCCAGGTTGTACCTAGTGGGTGAGAGAGCCAGGGATCAAAGCGGGGCAGCCGGAGCCTGAGACCCACACCCTCAATCCCCCGCCCCCTCTTCCATTAACCTGTGATGTGTGTGACATGTTTAGCCACAGTTGGACTTTCTCTCAGCCTTCTTCTTGACCTTTTTGTCTCCTGTTTCATCAGCAATTCAATGGGAGACTCTTGCAGCTCTAAAAGAATGTGAAAATGTCATATGTCATTTTTCCACAAATACAAGACTTCCAAGTATAATGAAGTATCAGTTCTTAATAGGATTTCAAATATTGGGCTCAGATCCAGTGACTTTTGCTCCTGTGTTCCTGTTCTGATAAAAAAAAAATCAAATTTTATTAATTATGCCATCAGTGGAACTAAACTGATATTTTAGCTACATCGCACAAGATTATTTATTTTTTCAATAGACTGCCTCATATATTCAGTCAAATACAGAAGTATACTCTCCTAATGTAGTTTTACAAATAACAGAACATACCTTTTTATATGCCCAAACTTATTTTTAAAATTAAAACATTTTTCTTCAAAAAAAATCTATAATGTATATTATAAATGTTCTGTCTGTAAGTTTGAAACTCATGGTTAATATTTAAATTTCTTGATAGACTAAAGTAAACACGTACACTGAGCTATGCAAAACACAGCGTTGCTTCAAAGCCAGCGAAGATGTGTACAATTACTTTCCCCTTAAATGGACATGCATCTGTGTAGCTTTGTGCCATTCATTTCTGAGACTTCATATCTTCTTTGTTAACATCACATTTTTATGTACCCTAATATGTGTGTATTATGTTTTCTCATTTCATTAGTGCCCTGTATTCTAGTGCATTGTAGTGCTATGTATTCTCATTTCATTAGTGCATTTGCTTCTACAAAACTCCTACCAGTATCCCTGTCTTCTTATGATGGCTAAATTAGAAAGCTAGTGAACAGCTTAGTCAGAATCTAGTCTTAATGAAAGAGCCTAGTGGATTCTTTCACAGATAAGTTTCCTAAGCATGAGTGCATGGATTCAGACAGCTCATATCCTCCCCAGGTAATGTGCCTTGATTCAAGGATCGTCCTGGTTCTAGACAGTTAAGACAGCCAGGTGAGTGACTGCTAGATAAAAGAGGATTTGTTTTATTTGTCTTTGACTATGAATGTACCCCACAGTGGGTAATCATTCTGCAGAGCTCCGTTGACTTGTCTGTACAAGCTAAATGCTCCATCGTAATTATCCTTCAAAACGAGTGTCTACATCTGATGACTGGTCCAGACGAGTGACGGCGATGGGGTGTAATTCTCATTCCACTGATGCATCTGTCAGTGACAATCGTCTTTCTGAGAATGATGGATGATACGAACGATGGACTCCAAAAGGACTCCTGAGCTTTCGGTGATCCTGACCCTTTAACTAAAAGCTCTTAATAACAGGAAATTCATTGCTCAGAAGGAGCGCTGGCTCAGTGCTGGACTCGAGCTAAAAATGGCTGGGCTGTAGTAGCAGGTGACTTGCACGGGTTATGACGAGAATTGACTGGAGTCTGGGCATCTGTGGACATAACTAAGATGACAAGAAGACAAACACTGAACTGAGGAGCTTGTTGTCACATCAGTGAGGGATTCAATTAAAAACATCTTATCAAATTAAAAGGATTACAGAGGACCCGGTGAGCTCCTGAAAGCACGCTAGACACATTAATCACGGGAAGGGCACGGCCGAGGCCAGGTCCCTGCAGGAAGGTGCTGTTGGAATGCAGCCATGCTTCTCTGTAGGCATGAACCCCTGGGATATTCTCAAAATCAGGCTGCATTTCCCCTGCCAAACCATCAAGAAATGAACTTTAGGCTGTTGAAGCTTAACCAAGAAATATTTGTCTTTTTAACATTTTTAGAGCGGAGGTGATAATTTGTGAGATTATTGTTAGAAAATCTGATAATTTGTTGTTGTTGTTGGCTCTCAAAGCAACAGCTGTTCCATGCTGCCTGGTTACCTCCCTGTCCTCCAGGAGAGGAGTGGCTAACAGGTTTTTTTTTCCGGTGATGACATTTTATTGTTCGGGCTGTTTTTCATCTCCTGGAGTAGTCAGCCCATTTTTCTCCTTAGCTCTTCCAAGAAGTTAGGCCAGAATCTTAAAAGAAATCAAAGATAGAAGAGATTCTCAATTTAGTGATTTTGTTTCAGGCAGGGAAGTCCTTGGAAAGACAGTGTCCAAAATCATATATGTTTTATAACATGATGCCTAAAACAAGGATGTGGCAATCTTACAAGCTGTGTTGTTAAGGATGTATGAAAATATTGCCAGTGGCCAAGATTTTGGAGAAAATGAATTCAGTATTAGGTTGAAGAGCTTAATACTTTAATACTTTATGAAAGGAAAGATAGCTCTAAAGATGGTTGTGCATGGAAGTGTGTCCAACTCTCTGCAACCCCATGGACTATAGCCCATGACAGTCATGGAATTTTCCAGGCAAGAATGCTAGAGCAGATTGCCATTTCCTATTCCAGGGAATCTTCTTAACCTAGGAACTGACCTGCATCTCCTACATTGGCAAGCAAAAACATGGCTCTATCACCAAGAAAAACATGAATCAGGAACAGTGGTCAGTGTGTGTTTCCCTGTGAAATTAGACTATTTGGCTAATTGTGTTGGTGTGCTGATGATCTAGGGATTTTGATTATGACATGTGATATAGGATTTATTTTCTCATTTTTCATTCATTCAGCATGCATTGAGCATCTTGTGGATACAAAGCTTGAATTAGACACTGAAGAATTATGGACAAGTAAAGCATTTCTCCACTCAAAAAAATCACAATCTGAATGGTAAAAGTTACAAAGAATGTTTCTTCTACTTTGTACCCAGGCAGGAAAAGACATGCATGAGTAATGAAATCATAGGACAAGAAGCCATTGACTCTGCCTTATGAGGGTCCAGAGAAGGTTTCACATGCTGAGTTGTCAAGTAAGACCTGACTGGCATCCAGTTCAGGGAATTGTGTGCTCACTGGAGGCATGGACCAAAGCAACAGGGTCTCCAGCTAGACTCTCGAGAGTTCTTAAGGACAGCAAGGAAGTTTAACAAGTCACTCCAAAAGGAAATCAACTCTAAATATGCATTGGAAGGACTAATGTTGAAACTGAAACTCCAATACTTTGGCCATCTGATGTGAAGAACTGACTCATTAGAAAGGACCCTGATGCTGGGAAAGATTGAAGGTGGGAGGACAAGGGGACAACAGGGGATGAGATTGCTGGATGGCATCACCAACTTGATGGATGTGAGTTTGAGCAAGCTCTGGGAGTTGGTGATGGACAGGGAGGTCTGGCGTGCTGCAGTCCATGGGGTTGTGAAGAGTTGGACATGACTGAGCGACCAAACTGAACTAAACCTTACAGACAGAGCTAATGGTACCACTGCTGCCATAGACTATAATGGCATTCCTTCTTGGAAACTCTCCCTTAAATTCCTTATTTATTTTTGATTGATATGACCTAGAGGAAAACACAAACATGGGTAACTTCCAAGAAATTGCCAAGGGACCTCAAAGGAGCACACCATTATTATCTGTTTTGTTTGAGCCCATCAGTAGTTCTTACTGTATTTGGCACAGCTGACAAATGGCAAGCCAGGATAAACAACTGTGTAAACACCAGAAGAATCCTTTGAAGGCTCTTTAGCTCCATAGCATTGGGCAACTTAGTAGCTGAATCAGAACATCTATAGCCCTCATCCTCACAGTTTTTGGGGGGAGGGGAGGAGAGAGAGAAAGCTCAGAGCGGGCCAGTTTGGTGCATTTGAAAGGTGAAGTGTCACACAATTTGCATCACCATAGTTAGACGGTAAGTCAGGCTACATCATGGGTTGCGTGTGTATGCATCAAAGAACACCAGTCTTCTCACTATGTAGCAAGATGATTCAGAGATGAATGGGTTTTCCCAACATTATCCATCTAGTCAGAAGCAGGGCTGAGCCTAGAACTCAGATCCACCAACATCCAAAACAAAAACGACTTCCACTCATTTAGGCTCATCCAAAGCTAATGTTTGGGGTTTTGCATTACTTAGGTCAGGAGGCAGCAAGCTTTCTCTACGAAAGGCCAGGGAGTATATATTCTAGGCTTTGCAGCCAGGCTATCTTCACCATGGCTACCCAATTATGCCGTAGTAGCAGGAAAGCAGCCACATGTGAACGTAACCATAGGCATGTGGCTGTGTTCCAATGGAATTTTATTTATTTACAGAGAGTCAGTGGGTCAGATTTGGCCACAGACCATTGTTTGCTAGGTCCACATAACAAAGAGACCTGAGTAACTAGGCTTAGATGGTTAAAATTCACTTAGCATCTCAGGAGATACTGAGAGGACACTGGTGATGTCAGGAACCCAAAAGAATTTATACTTTTTGCCCACAGGTCTTAACATAAGTCCTCCAGCTCATTTTCCCAGATAGCTGTGCCAGCTCCGTGAGTTTGAATTCCAGCCAGTGAAAAGAGAAAAGAGGAAGTGGGGGACTGTCCATTTGCCTTAAAATCCGACTCATGAGTCGCTCACGTGACCTGGACTCACATTTCAGAGGTCACTGTAGAGCCACACGGCCACCTGTAGCTGTAGGAAAAGTCAGGAAGGCAGTGTTGATTGTGGACAGCCAGATGCCCTTCTAGATTCTACTACCAAAGGAAGACAGATGGAAAAAGCATTGTAGATAAGCAGCAACTGTACCTGCAGCAGATATTAAATGTGTAAGGAAATTCTTACCCAATGAGGCTTTTTTTTCAGTCACACAGAAACCAACCTGCTATTTTCACCTTCAGAATAGTTGCTTCAATAATATTCTACCTTTTTTGAAAGGACACGTTGCTTTAGAGTAGAATGTTACAGGCTCTGAAGGAAAATATGTCTTGTTTTTTTCCACTGCTCACTAGCTTTGTGATCTCGCTCTCACGGTCCCCATCTGTAAAATAGATCTTAAAGAGATTAAAAGAGAAGACTTATGTGAAGGTCAAGATCCACAGCAGGACATCAATAGATCAAAAATATTAGTTCCTCTCCTTCATTGTAAAACAGGGAATTAAAAATTCATGGTAGTATATGGAGGAATTTTTCAACACAGGCAAGCTAAATAGAATTTAATTCTCACCTTAGTCTCTTTTTTTCCCTTCTCAGCTTTATTAATGTATAATGACAAACAACATTATATATATTTAAAGTATGCAACATGAAGCTTTGATATAGGTCTATGTGAAATCATTGCCAAGTTAATTAACACACTCATCACATCTCATAGTTTCTTTCTTTGCAGGGTAAGAACACTTGACATCTACTCTCTCAGCAAATTCCAAGTACATGAACTATTATTGCTATCTGTGGTCACCATACTGTACATTGAATCCTCAAAACTTACCAATCTTATAAAAATATTTGTTCCCTTTCACCAGATGGTAGCTGCTTGGAAGAAAAGCTATGACAAACCTGGGCAATGTATTAAAAAGCAGAGACATCACTTTGCCAACAAAGGTCTGTATAGTCAAAACTATGGCATTTCCAGTTGTCATGTACAATGAGTTCAGCTTTATTTTAAAGTCCACTTATAAATGATACTCATACAGCATTTGTCTTTCTCTGGTTTATTTCATTTTGTATAACACCTTTCATATTCATCTGTGTTGTCTCAAATGACAGGATTTCCTTTCTTTTCTCATGGCCAAATAATATTCCATTGTATTTGAATGGGTACAGAACAAGTGGCATATATTTTATAAGAACTGTATTAGCACTGCTGTGTGAAGCACTGGAGGTAGATATTCCAACAATTCCTTCAGGTCAAATACCAAAAGCTAATCAAGAGAGCCCTGTGAGTATGACAGTCAATACTTGCCAACGCGGGGTTGGGGGGGACATTAATCCAATAGGCAGGAGTATGCTATCCAATTCACTTGGTTGAATGGCCACATTTTGAAAGTATTAGACTCTGGGATTCCAGTGGTCAACAGGTCTTCTGCTGGTCCTTGATCATCAACCCTACTGTCTGGAAACGCTTTAGAATGCAAGGAATTTTTGTGACATTTCCTTCTGCAAATAATTGTTTCCAGGCACCCAGCTCCATGAGAGCTTATTCAAAGATAATGGGTTTCACGTGCACACAAATCGGCAGCAGGCCCCTTCCCTGACACTTTTCCCCGTGTCATTCTAGACCCTGGACCAGGCACCATGATGAAGCCAGCTGGCAGTGCTCAGAGATGCCAGCAGGATAGGACACACCTAGAAAAGCTCATTTCTCTCACGAATTGTGACCGAGGCAGGTTCATGACTGGCTTCAGTTCATCAACACTAAAAGGGAAAAGAAAGCTACAAACAGGGAAAGAATGATTCTGAAAAGTATCATTTTCCCTTTACTAAAAAGAGAAAGAATGATCTATGAGGCACTGAATAATACAACGCCTGGGGTTCAGGGCCTGGTGTGGTTGGGGGCTTAGGGCATCCTGGGGTGGTGAAGACCCGCCCTCTACAGAGTGAGGAAGCTTGGCTCTCAGTGACTCCTCACACATCCCTTGAGTTTCTCTCTGTTCTGGTCTGAACCCTCCCAGCAAATGCCCAGGTGTTCATTTTCCTACCTTGGAACTCACCTGGCCAATCGTGTGAGCCTGGCCAGGTAAGCCAGACACTTTCCTATTACCTTCTTCCGAGAAGCCTCCCCAGATAGATCGTAGGCACAGCCTCCCTCAATGGGACTCTGAACACACAGGGTTCTCTCTCCATCATGTGATGCTGCTAGCAGAGCTGCAGCTATGAGAAGAAGCAAGGGATCTGTTCCAGAGGTGATCCATCCATACACCAGCCAACAGCCTAAAGTCCAACCACACTGACAGTGACTCAGAGAATCAGTTGAATCCACTCTCAGGGATTTTGAATAAGAACCATGCCCCCCCCCCAAAAAAAAAAAAAAAATGAGTATTTCATTACCAGGGCAGAAACTGAAAGACTCCCCTGGAAAAGCTTTAAACAGGAGCCCTGTGAAGGGGATTGCTGTCATAACCATCAGAATTAGGCCCTAGGAAAGTGTCAACTGCAGACAACCATCACGGTGTGGATGCTGCATCTCCCTCAAGTGGGTGTCCCAGACGGGGACCTGCTTTGTCTTCTCTACTCCCATATCTGTACAACAAAGTCAAGTTCTCCACATTACCTAAGAAATTCTGAGTTCATCTCATTCTTGCAGCATGCTGGTCATGAACTTATTTTTGTCTCAGTCACGATTCTCATGGTCCTCCAGTGGTTCCACACTCACCAAGCTTCCTAGAGTGAAGACCAGCTCACCTGTTCTTCCCCCCACCCCAGGCTGTTCCCTTTAGGAATTGCTCCAACGCAGCCTGGACACCTGGTCCACCACCAGGGACCAGACACATCCTAGCTGCTCGTGTATCACAATGACTGTTAAAGGTGGGCTTTGAAGAGCTCTAAGGTACTGATTCAGTTACCACCCAACACCTAGCATCACTGCTTTGGTTCAATAAGAAGCCATCTACCCACTAATCCTTGGGGAAAGAGAAGACCCTCAAAATGACCATGTACTTCCGTCTTTGCTGATATATAGATTTCCTTGGCAATGGATTGTTCCAGGCTACCAACTTCAAACAATGGAAAGACCAGTGAACTAGGAGTCAGAAGCATCTGGTTCTAGAACCTGGATTGACCATATAATTAGGCATGGGGCTGGATGTAACATTGTTGGGCCTTAGATGTCTCATGTGTAAACTGGGAGCATAACCCCTGCTTCCGTAGACCGTTTATGTGAAGTCGCTCAGTTGTGTCCAACTCTGCGACCCCATGGACTGTAGCCTACCAGGCTCCTCCATCCATCAGGCGAGTGTATGCTCCTCAGTTCTGTCTAGTCACAACAAAGATTTGGAGTGAAGGACATTGAAGCCCTCGGCGGGTCACAGCTCTCAGGTCTTGGACAGACTGTGTTATAGCTCTTAGACAAATCAGTGTTATAGCTCAGTGTTACAGCTACATTTTATTTAGATAAAAGCAGGAGAATCCATCCTCGAAGCATGAGGGCTTGCCAACCCAAAGACGCAAAGAGAAGAGCCCCCCCAGCGTGCGGGAGACAGAGAGAAAGAGCCCTTTGGCTCCTCTTTTTATGTTTTTTCTTCCCCCTGGGCCTGTCCTATGTAAATTGGGTTAGCCAGGAGTGCTGTTTGCTCTACCTGAAGTCTTCACTCAGGTCCTCGGGTCTTCCTTTGACCTTCCTTTGTTCTATTTTCATGGGCTTTTCCCTTCCTTGTCTTTTAGCCACCATCATTTTGGACTCCTGTTTCCTATTCTAACTACCTAACACATCCATGGGATTTTCCAGGCAAGAGAACTGGAGTGGATTGCCATTTCCTTCTCCAGGGGGATCCTCCCTACCCAGGGATAAAACTCGAGTCTCCCACATTGTAGGCAGACGCTTTCACTGTCTGAGCCATCGGGGAAGTCCTACTTATGGTAGTTTAATAATAGCCAAACTAGGACTACATGGAATTTCTTAAATACTGTGAAGACAGATGCTTCATTTTCAAAACCTCCCCTAAAACTTACGGTGATTTTCCTTGAGTTTATGCTGCAAGATATTAATATAACTTTCAGAGGCAGATACATTTGTTACAGAACTATAGGAACATTATGTTGAAACCAGCTATTTTTTAAACCTCACTGTCTGTATTTAAGAAGTGACAACATAATTTATTTTAGTGGGAGGACTGCTCTTTCATTTGAGAAAATACTTTAATGGCCTTTGGTTATATAAAGATCTTAAGTAGCTGAGCCAAGGGTAGAAGGAAATGGAAGAAAAAGGAGACAGAGGACCTTGAACAATTATTTTACATATCATTGCTTCCTGGGAGGTAGGAGTGGGGAGACACATCACTGTCTATTTTGGTCTTAATGATTTTCCATTCTTTTTCTGGTAGATCTAAGAGAAAGTATAGGAGGGGTCTGGAACCAGGGAAGAGCAAAGCCAGGAGTGAGAGGTCTGTTTTGAGCAAGGAATCCAAGCAGTTGGCTGATGGCCAAGGGGGATGTCCGCCATGGGGACCCTCGAGGAAAGAGCACGGTCACCCGATTTAGGTTTGTTGTCATTTTTAAAGCCAGCACCTAGAAACTGCTGTGTTAACCACTGTGGCTTCTCCGCATTGTGGATCAGAATGAGAAGACAGGTCTGTGTCCACACTTGACATGAGGTCGTGGGAAAGGTCAGCTTTCCTTCCTGCCAGGCATCCCCGAGGCCCCTGGAGAAGGTGACAGGTTTGAGACACAGGTGCAGAAGGGTGTCAGGGGTAAGTGAGCAGGAATGAAGCGAGACACTCATGCGCTGAACAGAGAGTGACCTTCAGGAGATGAAACTAAAGAATTCAAAACTCTGGTAGGGGAATCCCCTCATGGTCCAATGGTTAAGACACTCAGTGCTTTCACTGCCTTGGGCCTGGGGTTTGATCCCTGGTTGGGAAGCTACATGGAAACTCACCCCAGTACTCTTTCCTGGAAAATCCCATGGATGGAGGAGCCTGATGGGCTACAAGCTATGGGGTCGCAAACAGATGTGACTGAGCAACTTCACTTCCTTTACTTTCTTTCTTTGGGAAGCTAAGTTACTGGAAACCATGTGGTATGGCCCAAAACAAAATAGAACCTTGGGAGTTTTCAGAAAATCAGGGGAAAGAGGCCCAATGAAAGCAGGGAGTTTGGTCGTCATGGCCAAACTCAGGTGGCTCCCTGGACATGGACACATCCCAGAGGTCCTGGAGAGCCAGCCAGCCTTGCTTGTCTCCACATGTCCCCAGACATGGTTGTCTTCCAACAGGGACAAGGCAATGCTACGTCCTCTGGGAAGCTGACTTTGAGGCCTTGCAGCCTTGGGTAAGTGGCTGACATTCTGGGTCTCAATTTTCTCAGCTGTTAAGTTCCCTCAGGGCTGCTGTGACGGGCAGAGGGAACTTCTGTGAAGTGCTTGGACGTATTCAGTAAATGGTAACCACGGCTGGGTACATGCTGAGACATGCACGCCCTATGCCAGCAGTTCAGGGAGGTGAACACTGACAGTTTATTGAGAGACATGCTTATGCTTGAAATGCAGGCAGCCAGAGGGCAGTGCCTGCCACACCCAGATCGTGCCAAGGGCCTTAGACACCCTTGCATTCAATACTGAACAGCCAAGCTCTTTCCACATCACCTACTGTTTATTTCTGGGTTAATAAGAGGTGATGGTTTCAACCTATAAATCCCATTAAGTTTGAATCCTGGTTACTTCAAGGTGATGCATAAAAAGCAAGGTTGTCATGGCAATGTAGAGCTGAGATGCACAGAGATCAGACGTCCTAGCTCTTGGGCTCCAGAGTATTTTCCATACTTCATTATTCATCCTGGAGTTCTCTTCCTCTCCCAATATCCAAAGACTCAATTGCTACTATCTCTGTGGGGCAGAGACTGTCTTTTCAGATTGCTCGAATAGTGCTCTGAGGTGGTAATTAGAAATCTAACAGATATATTTTTATATAGAGAAATTTCACATCGGAAAATTCTCTGTATCTGAAAGCTTTTAATAATGACTCTTTTTTGATCTAATATTAATAGATTGAGGTAAACAGAAGGGTATCTTCAAGCATATTTCCCTTGATAAATGTGTGATATCAACTCTGTACTCTTCTAAATAAAACCCTTTCATTATCTAGTTAGAGGCACTATGTTCAGCATTCAGTAAGTAAAGCGTGTAAAACGTACCTCTCACACTTGAGAACTCACCCATTGAATTTAGCTCAGATATATATTTCAGATTCTTCTTTGTGACATGATTACTTGCCCTGTAGTAAGGCACACAAATGTCCCAAACTGTCTGAATTGTGACTTCATACAAATACAGAGGTCCTGTAATCATGAGACCATTCAGAAGAGGTTAGAGGTTCTACATTATTTACCTTATCAGCTGAGAGTGTGGAAGCAAAATAATGGTGTGCCCTTAGCTCCTACTCTGGCCTTTTTCAGAACCTTCTATGACAGTTTTCCTTCTTTCCCTTCATCTGTTGTTCTGAAAGAGCACAGGTTTTTAGGTTCAGGCACACAACTTCTGGCTTTTGTAAGATCTGTAGACTTCAGGATCCAACTACTGACATGAGGGCAGAGATGCCATGGTTACTGCCTGGTCCTGACAGTTTCTTGATCCTTCTGCTTTCAAGCATCACTTACCACTTTATGAAAGAAAATGCTTCTTCTTGAGGAATAGATTATTAACATCCAAGGACATAAGGTGACCTTCAGCAGTATTGACATGGTGATATGTATACTGCCTAGAAATTCATTTAAAATGAAAATCATTAGGTTCTGTCAGCCTCTTTATAATTACAAACCCAAGCTGAGAAAGAAAAACATGGAAAATGTTATTGCATGATTACAAACGTAATTTAGAAAGTGAAAGGGTTAGTTGCTCAGTCGTGTCCAACCATAGTGAAGGAAAATCTATCAGTCATGTCTGCCTCTTTGCGACCTCATGGACTATATGTAGCCCACCAGGCTCCTCTGTTCATGGAATTTTCCAGGCCAGAATACTGGAGTGGGTAGCCATTCCTTTTTCCAGGGTATCTTCCTGACCCAGGGATCATACTCAGGTCTCCTACATTGCAGGCAGATTTTTTACCATCTGAGCCTCCAGGGAAGTCCATAATTTAGAAATTATTCTTTAAAAGAATAATTCATTTAATATTCAAAATAACAGAAAGTGTTGCTGTTGTTTTTATTCTATGAATGAAGAGAGTGGGTTTCAGGAATGTTCTGAAGATTTCCAAATTCATGGGGCCAATAAATAGCAGGCCCAGGATCAAATGTTCTTTGGTTGTATTAATTTGCTCACTAAACTCTATTGAAAAGCTGATATAGATGGGCCTCCTTGCAAGGTCAAGATTCCCTGGCCCAGTCTTCAGGATGATTCTGTCATCGGCAAATTGATACATCATCCAAGAGATTGCCAACATATGGGATGGGCTCAGTCATGTCTGACTCTTTGCGACCCCATGGACTATAGTCCACCAGGTTCCTCTATCCTTGGGGTTTCCCAGGTAAGGATACTGAAGTGGATTGCCATTTCCTACTCCAGGGGATCTTCCTGACCCAGGGATCAAACCTGTGTCTCTTGCATCTTTTGTATTGGCAGGTGGATCTTTACCACTGATATGCTACAGAAAAAGAGCTGTAGAAAAAGCTTCAAGGAGGATGTTTTATCTGATCTGGGTTTGAAAGGATGATGTGGCCTCATGGAGTAGAAAGAACATAGAGAGAGCCAGGGAAGCTAGGTGCAGCCTGAGTTACTCATGAATAATAGCAGTTTGGGACTCTGGGAACATGAAGGAGTGATAGAAGCTATGACTATGTTTAAGTTCTCCAAAGAAGACTTAAAAATGGCAAACAAATGCATGAAAAGATGCTCAACATCACACACTATCAGAGAAATGCATATCAAAACCATAATGAGGTTCCACTTTACACCAGTCAGAATGGCTGCCATCCAAAAGTCTACAAGCAATAAATGCTGAAGAGGATGTGGAGAAAAGGGAACCCTCTCACACTGTTGGTGGGAATGCAAACTAGTACAGCCACTATGGAAAACAGTGTGGAGATTCCTTAAAAAACTGCAAATCCCACTGCTGGGCATACATACCCAGGAAACCAGAATTGAAAAAGACATGTGTACCCCAATGTTCATCGCCTCAATGTTTACAATAGCCAGGACATGGAAGCAACCTAGATGTTCATCAACAAATGAATGGATAAGAAAGCTGTGGTACATATACACAATGGAATATTACTCAGCCATTAAAAAGAATACATTTGAATCAGTTCTACTGAGGTGGACGAAACTGGAGCCTATTATACAGAGTGAAGTAAGCCAGAAGCAAAAACAATACAGTATACTAATGCATATATATGGAATTTATAAAGATGGTAACAATAACCCTGTATGTAAGACAGCAAAAGAGATGAAGATCTATAGAACAGTTTTTTAGACTCTATGGGAGGGAGCAAAAGTGGGATGATATGGGAGAACAGCATTGAAACATGTAAATTATCATATGTGAAATCAATCGCCAGCCCAGGTTTGATGCTTGATACAGGGTGCTCGGGGCTGGTGCACTGGGATGACCCAGAGGGATGGAATCGGGAGGGAGGTGGGAGAGGGGTTCTGGAAGGGGAACACATGTATACCCATGGCGGATTCATGTCAATGTATGGCAAAACCAACATGATAATGTAAAGGAAAAAATTAATTAATTAATTTTAAAAATAAATAAATAAGTAATAATAAAATAAAAGAGCTACCTTTGGGGGCTGGATTTTGTCCTCATATCTTGATATGTTGAAAGCCTAACATCCAATGTGACTTTATTCAGTCTTTAAAAAGTTAATTCATTAAAATGAAGTAATTAGGGTGGGTTTTAATCTTATCTGACTGATATTCTAATAAGGAGAAGAGATCAGGACAAACAGACACATAGCAGGAAGACTTCGAGGTCACAGCAAGAAGGCACTATCTGCAAGCCCAGGAGAGAGGCCTCAGGAAAACACGCTCATCAACACCTTGCTTTTATTTCAAAAATGCTTTAAATTAATTTTTATTGAAGTATAGTTGCTTTACAATGTTGTGGGAGTTTCTACTGAACAGCAAAGTGAATCAGTCATAGCTCAACTGGTAAAGAATCTGCCTGAAATGCTGGAGACTTGGGTTTGATCCCTCGGTTGGGAAGATCCCCTGGAGAAGGGAAAGGCTACCCACTCTAGTATTCTGGCCTGGAGAATTCCATGCACTGTATAGTCTGTGGGGTCACAGACAGTCAGACACGACTGAGCCATTTTCACTTTCAGTCATACGTATATACGTGTATATATATATATAACACCCCCTCCCTTTTGGATTTTCTTCCCATCCAGGTCACCACAGTGCATGAAGTAGGGTTCCTGTGCTTTACAATAAGATTATCATTATTTACCTATTTTTATTTTGGACTTCTGGGTTCCAGAACTGTGAAGAAATACATTTTTTTATTGCTTAAGCCATCGAGGCTTTTTTGTTATGACAGTAATAGCAAAGCAATACAGGTGCTTCCATCTTTTCAAATTCTTTGTTTAGACATGTCTATGCCACCAAAGAATTGATGGTTTCAAATTGTGGTGCTAGAGAAGACTCTTGAGCATTCCTTGGACTATAAGGAGATCAAACCAGTCCATCCTAAAGGAAATCAGTCCTAAATATTCATTGGACCGATTGATGCTGAAGCTGAAGCCCCAATATTTTGACCACCTGATACAAAGAGAGGACTCATTGGAAAAGACTCTGATGCTGGGAAATATTGAGGGCAGGAGGAGAAGGGGGGCGTTGAGAATGAGATGGTTGGATAACATCACTGACTCCATGCACGTGAATTCTGAGCAAACTCCAGGAGATAGTGAAGGACAGAGGAGCCTGGCGTGCTGCATTCCAGGAGTTGCAAAGAGTCAGACACAACTTAGCAGCTGAACAACAGCAAGTGCCTCCACCAGCTGCACAGGGGAATGACACTCGGCTCTAAGGAGGAGAGCCTAGGTTGTTGTCATCCCAAAGCAGTAACCAGAAGCAGGGGGACAGGCAGGCCAAATGCAGCCGCATTCCAGCTGCGGCTGGGGGAGCTCCTTGCAAGGAGACTTCGGCAAGGGCTGGGCAGAAGTCATTGCAGATGAGCAGATTCAGTGGAAAGAACTTACTCAGCACAACAGCTTGAAGCGTGCCTCCCCAAGGGCCTTGCCAAAGAGGGGAGGGGCAGCTGGAGCGGAGCAAATCACCCTTAGCAATCCAAGCTGATTTGTGACCTCTTACACGGCTTCCCTCAAACTCCACATAATTCATGGCCGAACTCACTTTCATTACTGCGCTCAGGACCAGGCTTCCGGAAACTCCTTTGAGGGCGACCTTCACAAAGTCACCCAGCAGAGCGGAAGGAAGAGGTTTATATGACAGCCACTGGGAGGAACAGGCTTCTGAAGGGGCCACGTGGCCCCTTAAGGCTGCCCCAGGTTTTATTTTTAATGGTTACGTACTTCATTCTCTTTGAAATGCTGCGACAGGGCTGACACAGCTGTGAGTCATCTCCTGCCAGAGAAACCACTTGAACCTCTGACTCTCCTCCGAAGGCTTTCCAGGACATCTTCTGCCTCCAGTCTTGCTCCCTGACTGTTCCATTCGCCATCCTCCAAGACCTGCTGGAGTGTGTGTTCCCTGCTCTGGTTCATCATGTCACCCCTGCTCCCAAGTCCCAACATTTACAGCAATGTTTTTAAAATTTCATGTCACTGTTGTGAAAAAAAAATTTTGAGCATGCACATGAATTCCCTGGTGGCTTAGTGGTAAAGAACCCACCTGCCAATGCAGGAGATACAGGAGACATGGGCTCAACTCCTGGGTCAGGAAATGGCAACCCACTCCAGTATTCTTTCCAGGAGAATCCCAAGGACCCTGGATCTTGGTGGGCTACAGTCCATAGGGTGGCAAAAAGTCAGACTGACCACACATACACACACATACAAACACATGTACAGATAGAATATGTGCATTTATATCTATTTATAAATTAGACTTTTATTACTATATGCATATAAGATATATAATAAAACTACCAAAAAAATAAGAAATGAAAGAAAAATAAATGTAGAAGCTGAAGTCAAATCCTTTCACCCTGTATAAAAAACACCATAAGCATCTCTGACCTCCTACTATCACTTCTCTTTCTGAGTCCCCTGAAATTATCTGCTCACACCAGCCTCCTGTCATGATTCACAAGACCACGCTTTCTTTCCACCTCTTTTCCTTTGTAGACATTTTTCCCTCTGCCTCCATGGTCTATCTGTTCAAACTTCTCATCTTTCAAGATCCAGGTTAATTATAAACAATGAAAATCACATACTCAGACAATAGGAAAACTTGCTACATTCTTCCAGAGCTTGAATAGATAATACTATACTGTTCTTTAAAATTAAAGACATATTTTAATTGCAAGATAAATATACAAAGTAAGGGCTCAAGGATGGAAAAATAAAACAATAAGAATTTCTATGAACATTGAGAATAGTTAAATATAAATCTAAGAGTTCTGGATCTGATTATATAAATCATTGTAATTGTCCAGAATACTTAGAAAACATATTTCAAATTGTGATGCTGAGTAAGACTCTTTTTTTTTAAATTTTCTTTACTTTATTGTGTTGGTTTTGCCATACATTGACATGAATCCGCCATGAATATACGTATGCTCCCCCTCCAGAACCCTCCTCCTTCCTCCCTCCTGATTCCCTCCCCCTGGGTCATCCAGGTGCACCAGCCCCAAGCATCAAACCTGGGCTGGAGATTGATTTCACATATGATAATTAACATGTTTCAATGCCATTCTCCCATATCATCCTTGGACAGTGAGGATGTCAATTCTGAAGGAAATCAACTCTGTGTATTCATCGGAAGGGCTGGTGCTGAAGCTGAAGCTAAAGCTCCAAAGCTCTGGCCACCTGATGCAAAGAGCAAACTCATTGGAAAAGACCCTGATGTATCTCTTTATGAAAACTCCTGCCCTGAGAAAGCCCCCTCATTTCTTTCTGTGGGTGTAGGATGCTGGTAATTAGATTGATTTTCAGGAAATACAACAATTGCTATTGGTCAAGATCATTATTAGGGTAAATGTTAATGCCAGTTTCATTAGCCATTCCCATCTTTACACCAAGATTAAAAAAAAAATGTTTACTGTAGTAGAATTTATGGCATATAATTCATTGATAACTACATAATCAAAGACATATAAAAAGTGAAAGAGAAAGTCACTCAGTTGTGTCTAACTCTTTGCAACTCCATGGACTGTACACAGTTCATAGAATTCTCTAGGCCAGAATATTGGAGTGGGTAACCCTTCTTCCCTTCTCCAGGGGATCTTCCCAATCCAGGGATCAGACTCAGGTTTCCTGCATTTCAGGAGGATTCTCTACCAGCAGAGCCACAGGGAAGCCCAAGAATACTGGAGTGGGTAGCCTATTCCTTCTCCAGCAGATCTTCCTGACCCAGAAATCGAACTGGGGTCTCTTGCATTGCAGGTGGATTCCTTACCAACTGAGCTATCAGGGAAGCCCAAAGACATATAAGTTGACATTTTTTTAAATGTTAAACATTTTGCACAACTGACTTCCAAAACTGTCAGAGCTAGGAAAATTGTAGGACAAAACTCAAAAGCAGATCATCTCCAGGAGATCACAGATATGTTAACACCTTAGAACCCAAGGACCACAGATTCCCTAGGAGACTGGATCAAGATGGGAGGGAAATACCTATGGCCAAACTCTTTCCCATCCCAAACCTTTTGAAATGACAAAAATGTACTTTAAAAGAATAGATTAATGCTAGATAGTGAGAAAGAATGGTCACTACATTTGGATTGTCTGAAAGTTTGAAGAACTTTACGAAGTCAAAAAAAGCAGGGGAGACCGGATTTACCTGAGACAAGAGGCAGAAAGGAGCTTCCCTTGTGGCTCGGTGGTAAAGAATCCACTTGCAGTGCAGGAGCTGCAAGAGACGGTTTCGATTCCTGTGTCGGGAAGATCCCCTGGAGAAGGGCATGGCAACCCACTCCTGTTTTCTTGCCTGGAGAATCCAAAGGACAGAGGAGCCAGGAGGGCTATGGTCCATGGGGTACAAAGAGCTGGACACAACTGAAAGACTAGCACAAGCGGCATAAAGCCACAGTCCGTAACACACAGCAGGTGATGGCTCACGTGACACCCCAGACGCCATCGACAGAGACGCTTCCAGGGCTGCAGTGTGAGCCCCAGGTTTGGGTCGTGTGGGACCTGGTGTCTCCTCTCAGTTTCTGAACCCCTCCCCTGGCGCTTGCAGCGAGGCAGGGCTCCAGACACTTCTTCACATATTGCTCAAAGCTGCCCTGAGGATGAGCCTCACCCCCCTGGAAACTAACTTTCCGGTTTTCCCCTTAGCCCATCCGAGGTCTACAGGGGTCTCTTCCTGATTCTGTAATTCCTAAGGACTCACTAACCTTGTCCCTGGCCTGGCTGCTGGGACGCCGGGTGTGAGATGTCTGGGAATCTCAAAGCTAATGAGGAAGCACAGTAGAGTGGTCATTCCCCATCTCACGGGGGGGACACCACGGCACAGCCTTATTCAAGGCCACCAAACTCATATGTGCCTAAGCCAGCGGTAGCCCGCGGTTCCTCTGACTCCCCACCCTACTCTCTTCCCCTTACCAACATTGTACATTTCTCTCCATTTCCCTCGCATTCAGCATGCTTGGGGAAACCCTTAACCAGTTCATTCACGTGACAAAAGCCAGGAAGTCTGATGGAGTCTCTATCACTTTGTGGCTACTAAGACAAATAAAAGATGGGATACACAGATGAGAAGCCAGCCAGCAAAGAGAAAATACGCATTTTGACTTCCCCCACAGAGGGCCATTTCCCCAGGGAGTGCAGGAGCTGGCTCCTGGACAGGATGCTGGCCCTTCCCATTGATGGATTCCTCCCATAGGCAATAAATAATCTTTGTAGGACATCCTGATAATATTTGAAGCGTGTGGCATGTCATTATGCATATTGTCACTGGTCTCCAAAGGCTAGGATGGAAAGCAATGTGTAATTCCATTAATCAGAGATTTGCTGGTGCCTGTGGTTTGGTGTCATTTATTATCTGAGCAGGATTAGAACTGAGAAAAATGAATTTTTTTCCCTGTAATCAAAAAGCACTGAATTGAAGGCCAAGCTGTGCAGAGAGCTAGACCAGGAACAGAACGGAGGACTGAGTGAAAGAATATCTATGATCTTTAGCTTAGAAATTGTTCAGGATAAGCATCACTAATCCAGGTGACTGAAGAGAGGATTCATCAAGAACAAACATACATTTTGAATGCCAAATGCAGTAGATAGCAACTCTGGATTCACTATACACCTTTAAGAGGCCCATGTACAACAGATTGGGGGATGTCCTGTAAATGTTTAATGGAGATGCCAAGTTCAGCCTTGGAAATAAATGTATCCCCACAGCAGTGCCCCTTGCTGGCCCAGCATGTCTTAGCTATACGGGGTACCTCTACATGTATTCCCCTGCTGGACTCTCGTAACAGTCTTATCAGCTTACTTGGCTGGGTCGGGTCTTGTTGCAGGATCTTTTTGACGTGGGGCACCCACTCTCTAGTGGTGGCATGCGGGCTCAGGAGTTGCAACACTTGGGCTTGGTAGCTGCAGAACATAGGGTTAATTGATCCCTGACCTGTGGGATCTTAGTTCCTTGACCAGGGATTGAACCTGTGTCCCTTGCATTGCAATGCAGATTCTTTACCACTGAGCCACCAGGGAGGTCTCCATAACAGTCTTAAGATACAGGCAGCTAGAAGATAAATGCCAACCTGCTATTTTCAAGACCGGATGATAAAGCCATAGAGAAAAAAAAAAAAAAAAAGAAAGTAAGTAAGAATAAGAGAAAGTGTTCTCTGTCTCTACAGAGACAACCTGCTGGAAGGCTAATCTGAACCTCAAAGGGCGTCACCAACCATTCATTACCTGTAAGGCTCTAGTGTCCAGGGCAGAACAGTAGAGCCAGAGAAAAAATGAATTCAAGTGAAATGCTCTGTGTGTATAACAATGGACAAGGAATACTTGTCTGACCAGCAAAGTTACAAGTCACCAAAGTTTTCCCCAGGAAGAATTATGATTCCTGTGGGGAAGGTGTTGGGGGTGGTTGATCCAGGAACACCCACCTACCTCCCTCGTGTCAGCCCCTGCGGGTCTTGCTCACACTTACAGATTCACCAGCTCACCCATATCTGCCCTCATGTTCTCTCCACTGTTTGTTCAGAGTCAAGGCTTTAGACTCTGGCTTTCCTTTCACTCTGCTCAGATTTTGAACATCACCCATCGCAAACCCCCTCCCTCACCCCGCATAACTATGACTGTGAGTCCCGCCCTGCTTGGCATTCCCTGCTAGCATTTGGGGAATGCACTTTGGGGAACTGAAAGGAGGAAGGGGGATGGGGAACCTGTTTTCTTCAAAGAAACTTGAAAGAGAATATGCAAGTGCAAAAAGGAAAGAGAAGAAGGTTCAAGCTACCACCCTCCAGGTATAAACCAGGGCTCTGTCTACAGAAGCTACCTGGCTGGCTCTCCCAACCGTGTCCTCAGAACCATGCCTCTTTGGCAGATAAGTAAAATGGGGTTTAAAGAGATTAACTAACTGCCCACAAGGACACACAGCCAGAAAGTCAGGAGCCAGAGTTTGAGGTCATGGATATTCCCGGCTTCAAGTCCAATGGCATTTCTAGAAGGATTTGGAGCCGATTCAGCATTAAGACTTGTCTCCACCCAGCACACAGACCCCAACAGGAAAGCCCTCTGCACACAAGCAATGACAATTTCAGATCCATGCTGCTTCAACTACAGTAGCTAATTAGATCAAGACAGGAATCCTGACACAAGCCATAGTTCACATCAGCTAATTAGATTAAGATCAATAGAAAATCTTCTTTAGACAAAGGAGCCACTGGACATTTCTGGTGGATGTATCTTCAGGTTGAGTCAATAAGATAAGAACAAAAAACACATGTTAAAGTGTGCTCGGGTGCCAGCATCTGTCCTCCGATCTCTAATAAGTGAGTAGAAGTCCCAGGGAAACAAAGATGAATCCAATAAGCAGGGAAGGCTGGGGGTTGCCTGCCAGGACCAGAGCTTCTAGAGATAGAGGGCACAGGGCCTGGTGACGTGGCCTCTGACCCCAGTTTTCTCAAATCTAAATGGGATTTGAAAACCAAGACCACCTATAAGGTGATCTTTCCTCGAGAGTTTGAAGCTCCATGTTGGTTTTCACAGACAGTAATTTTTTGATTTTCAGGATGGCCCTATAAAAGGGATGTTATCATTATACCTTCATTTACAAAGTAAAGAGACTTGGGCTAAGGCTTTTGAGTGAATTTGCCCAACATTGTGTACCTAAAATGGAGAGACTAAGCACAAATGGTTCTGCCTCCCAATGCTGTAGTTTTGCCAGTGGAGCACAGGTCCCTGGGTTGATCACAAATTGACAAACCCAGCCAGAGACCTCGGTCCTATCTCCACTTTACAGCTTCTGTGTTCCCAAAGACCTTGTCTGCAAGGGCACAGTTTTAGATCAGTGTACTTTTTAACTTTGTGGGTCATAGGTTGCTCTGAAATGCCAGTGAAATTTGTAGACTTGACACCTGATGTGGGTGGGGGCTGTAGCGGTGGGGGGGGGGTCTTACTCACACAACACACAACATCAGAGCATCACTTCTTCCCATGAACCTCTGGTGAGGGGTCCACCCTGGAGCTTGGTCCTTGGCATGGCTGTTCTAAGGCTGTTCTCCCACTTAACATCTCAGAATCCTAGGCAGTACTTTTCTCCTATGGGAGAAGTTCTTATATCTAATTTAACTCTTCACTGTTAGGAAAACTGTTGGTTAAATAAAAAGAAATAATGCAAAAATAAAGTGTACAATGTGCAAAAATGTACAATAGATGTTTCCACATGCATTTCAGGTTTTTTCCCCCCTCAATCTTTAAGCCCCAGTCTAGCCTCCCCCCAAAAAACAGTACTGGGGTGGCCAAAAAATTTGTTCATGTTTTTCTGGACTGTTTGGCCAGCCTAACAGAGCTAAGCCTTGTGAAAGAGTTCATTAAAACAGAGATGAGAATTTAAGGCTCAGTCTTAAGTTGATTTTGCTTTCCATCTTTCTGAATAACTTCCTTGAAGGAAATGGACCCCAATCTCAAAGGGGAGCATAGCTGGAGCTATGCTTGTGAAAGCATAAGCTTAGCTTGTGAAAGGTGTTATCCAAGAGCCAACATCTTCAAAGAGGTGATGGCATCCACCTGACTAAAGGATGTTGCAGTGAAGGGAGAGGTTACTTCACTTCCTATTACACCTCCCATATACTTTCCACCTTCTGCTTATCCTCTTGGGGCTCGTGAGGTCCCTGTCGAGAATCAAGAGATGAGTTTTTGTGGCTTCAAAGGATATCCATTCATCAAGAGGGTAAAGTGAGCTGGAGCCTGGTTGGTCAGGCTGAATTTCAAATCCTGGAAAAATGAGATGCTGACAGTTACAGTGGTTGGAGAAGGAGCTGCAGGACCAGCATCCCGAATCAGAAGGAGAAAGCAGTGGGGGACGAGAGCAGGACAAGGGTGAGAGGCTCCTCAGGTGCCCAGGAGGAGGTCTGAAGCCTCCCTCTGAAAACTCAGGATGCCTGGTCAGGAGGAAATTGGATGTTGTCAAAAATGGAGAATCGAGGTTGTATAGTGGGGGTAGGGGTGGGGAATGGCAGTCAGATTTGGTTTCACCAGATCCTTCTTGCACCCCATGCTGGATCTCAGGTTATCTCCCCTCATACAGAATCTCTTGCACATTTTTTCTGGAAGATCATACTTTCAATCAAGATAGGTGCAAGCCAGATGGCTTGCCATCAAGGCCTCAGTAACTTGATTGTCTTTGCATTTCTAGTTAACCTGAAAGGATCCATGAGGCCCTGAATAGAATTACAATGCAAATTCCACATCAGCTTTTACGGGTAAAGTCTTAGGCAGAAACACTGTACAGTGGTCAGTCTCTATAGCAGAACAGGATTCAGTTCAGTTCAGTCACTCAGTCAGGGCAGATTCTTTGCAACCCCATGGACTGCACAAGCCAGGCCTCCCTGTCCATCACGAACTCCTGGAGTTTACTCAAACTCATGTCCATTGAGTCACTGATGCCATCCAACCATCTCGTCCTCTGTCATCCCCATCTCCTCTGCCTTCAATCTTTCCCAGCATCAGGGTCTTTCCAATGAGTCAGTTCTTCACATCAGGTGGCCAAAGTATTGGAGTTTCATCTTCAGCATCAGTCCTTCCAATGAATATTCAGGACTGATTTCCTTTAGGATGGACTGGTTGGATCTCCTTGCAGTCCAAGGATTACTGAAATAAAATACATGACCTACCTTTTCTTAAGTTTGGATTTATCCTTTTTTCTAAAGCTAACTCTGAAATGCAAGTTTCCAGCCTCTTTACACTTTCACTACTTACCTCTGACTTTAAATTCTAACATGTCCCTCAGAGGGTTAAACCTCAACACGTCGTGACCCAACACCAAACATGGAGGGAAGTCTTAAATAGTGAAGAATATAAGGCAAAAATCAACTTGATATTTAAAGATGAAAAATAATTATAGGGACTGTTTCCCAACACACTTCAATATTTCAAACATGGTTCAGCTAAATGAAGTCACTATGTTCATAGTTCAGAGTAGCTGAAGGCACGCAGTTTCCTGCAGGTGAGAGAACAAAAGTTGTTGAGGAAAGAACGAGTTGCCCCCAGAGAGGTTCCGCAGGCCTGCTGCTATTGCCTCAAACAGTGCTTCCCCAGCATCTTGGGTGGGTCCAGATCTCCATGATAAGAACCTTTCCATACACATTCCACTTCCTGTCTTAATGCTCAAATGAGAAGTTAAACCCCTTTGGAGACAGACATCACTTGGACTGCCCCTCCCCTTATATCAGGTTTTCCATTCTGAGCTGGGGGCACCCCTGAAATGACACCCCTGTGATGACAAAGTCTGGGATCATGTCTGTGACCCAGTAAGGATGAGACACAGCTGGGGCTGGTGTCTCTCTTACCTCTTGGCTCTTCCCCTTCACAGTGAGTGACCTCCCAGGACTCTAAGAGCTTTCTTGAGGTGCGTTGTCACGGGGTGGGGAAGTGATCCCCGGAGAGCAGGACCCTCTGCAGGGCTGGCCCTGAACAAGGAGTCTCACACAAGTGCCCCATCAACCCTCTAAGCAGCTCTAACTGCTCATGTTCCATTAATTCAGAGACCGAGGCTTGAAAAAGTTAAACAACATCCCCAGGGGCGTAGAGCTCGGGAAGGTAGAATGGGGATGAGACACAGTCCTGTCTGATCCCACAGCCCCCCTCACGTTTCCCGTCCCCTCCCTGGCCCCTCGGCCACAGGCACCTGGACAGTCATCAATCTTTACTTTGTCAACTCGGAACAGTTTGACCATTTGATCCATGCTTCTGGCATTTGAAATTCACTTAATGGTTTGCGGTACTTTAATAAACATGAAATGCATAAAATTAGGACTTTTTCCTTATTTAATGGAGGTGAGATGTTTTCAACCTTTAAACCAGAGAGTGTTGTCAACTGTTAATTAACTGTTGCTCAAATAGCTTAACCTGAATGGAGGGGCAAAAAAAACACAGATAAGAGAGAAACAACAGGGTCCTATTGTAGAGTGCAGGGAAATATATTCAATATCCTGTGATAAACCATAATGGAAAAGAATCTGAAAAAGAATACACATGCGCACACACACACATACACACTCACATATATATATGTAACTGAATCACTTTTCTGTATGCCACAAACTAATACAGCATTGTAAATTAATTATACTTCAATTACTTAAAAAAGAGTGAAAAGGCAACCTGAAGAATGGGAAAAAAATATTTGGCAAACCACAATATATCTAAGAAGAGATTGATTAATAGCCAGAATATATTTTTTTTTAAATTCCTGCAATGGACAAAAATAAAAACCAAACAACCCAGCCTGAAAATGGACGGAGGACTTGGATAAACATTTCTGCAAAGAAGATCTACAAATGGTCAATAAGCACATCAAAAGATATTCATTGTCACTAGTCCATAGGGGAATACAAATTTTAAAAAGAAAATAATAAATAATATAGAGAGATTCCTTTCTCAGGGTATGATCGTGTTAATGACCAAGAGCAAACACGCTCTAAGTTCCATATCCTAACTTTCACATAATAAACGCTCATTAGGTTGCTATGTGCTAGACAGATGACTAGAAAATTTACGTATTTTAGCAATCTCAATTGCACCTGTATTAATTTAACTTATTATGTTTAAGCCCCACACTCTGTGACATGAACAGCTCAGTTTCACAGATAGAAAAGTAGCCTCTACAACCAGGTTGGTTCTATAAAGGGATGTTTAAAACCAGTCGGAGGCAATGCTTTCCCCATCATTTTTCCTCTGCCCATCCTCTATCCCTGATTATTAATTTACTGTATCCTAAAGCCAGAAATAAACTGTTTCATGTTGAAGTCACCAATTAAGCTTGATTGTTTTATTGGTGCCAGGAAGAGAAAGGTCCTCAGCTACCCCATCTGTCATAAAACCCTTGCTTAAAAAACGCTTGGTGGAGACGTCATTCTCCAATACAGAGATAAAAGAAAGATTTAACATGCATGACATGAATCTGTGCTAGAGGCTAATCGCTTGCAGTGGGAGGGAGAGAAGCCTGGTCTGTTGGTGTTATCAGCTCTGTATTATCTCTCTCATCTATTTATCGTCAGGGCTATCATTAGGAAGATTAAACACCAGTGTCTACAAATAGTCCTGAAATTTTTGTCTTTCATTAGTGACTTATTATTATTATTACTCAAGACCTCCCTTTTTCCAGCAAAGACAATGATTTCTTAGTCTGTGTCAGGATTCAATCCACAGAGAATTCATCAGGACTGAGGAAATATTAAATGCTTTTTCCAACTACCGCATCCTATTGTCAGGGGCCATCTTGGATAATAATGGCCTTAATTTATAGAAATATAAATAATACAACAGTGACACCAAAGATCTATGATCATATAAATCTGTCACAGAACAGTACAAATGAACCTAGTAAAATGAAACTGAACTATAAATATATCCATGCATTAGCTTGTGATGGAAAAAAGTTTACCAAAAATAAAAGAAATTTTTAAAAAAGAGCAAGAACCTCCACTGCAATAAAATGGGAGCATCTGTACTCAACAGAGGACTTTCACCTTGAAATATGAGCCATTTTTGTATTTTATTCTTTTGAAATCTTAAGATATATTGAAAGTGTTTTTTTCTTTTTTTAAAGAAACCAGATGTCATGCATCTCATAGTTTCAGGCAATCCCCATGCATGATGGCCCATGCACCCTTTTATAACTTAAGTAGCAATAACATTTTATATTAGATTTCATGATGCTCAGTGGAATAACTAGATTTACTATCTTATGAATAACCTACTGCTGTAGTGTTGTTGGCTTGGGTGGGTAATGTTATTTTTTTTTCCTTTTAAAAAATACTGCAATTGTTGTTTGAAATGAGTGAAATCTGTTTCCAGGAATGTTCTCTTTATATAAGAAAAGTCATCTGCCTATAGCAGCTGAACAAAGAGATCTTCATAATTTATTTCTCTTGTTTTTAGAGATTTCATTTTATTGATTACTCTGGGAAAATACCTAAATTGCTTTCTACAGTAGGAGAGAGAGCAGGCATGTATTAATAGAACTTTAATACAGAAGGTAAGTTGCTTTGATCCTTTCCAATATTCATATCAAATATTCATATCAAATTCATGACTTAATAGAAACATCTTCCATCAAAACAAACAGGCACAATAAGGAAATAAAATATGCAGAAAAATAATGTTGTTATGGGAGCATGGTATTTTCTTTCCATTATGGAATGTACATTCATACCATGAGGTAGAAGAAGGAAGTACTCCACAGTTTTAAAATGTTACCTTGCGGATCTGCAATACTGAGATTTTTAATTTGACATCCATGACAGAAGTACAAGATTTTAAATAATTAAGTTCTGATTGTATCAAGATGGAAGTGAAGACGCAGAAGCTGGAGGTGATATTTACCCAGACAAATCACAGCTGGTAATTTCACAACGCATCAGGCCATGATGAAGAATTATTCAGAGCTCTTCAATCAAAACTCATTTTTAATTGTTAAGCAGGATGCAATTTTAGTAACATGGTGTGTGGTTGGAGGAGGTTGGTTGGGAACTTTAAATCTGTTTGAAGAAACATTGGAATATCCCCAAATCATCATAAGTGATTCCTACGTCACTATCGGGCTTCCCAAGTGGCTCTAGTGGTAAAGAAACCTCCTGTCAGTGCAGGAGACATTAGAGATGTAGAACGGATCCTTGGGTGAGGAAGATCCCCTGGAGAAAGACATGGCAACCCACCCCAGTTTTCTTGCCTGGAGAACCCTGTGGACAGAGGAACCTGGTGGGCTACAGTCCGTGGGGCTGCTGAGAACCGTCCTGAGCCATGGACACTATGGCTCAGAGCCGAAAACTGCCCCCAGTGATGCCTGGGTTGGTGGGTGCCCCACAGAGCCATAGAACTGGTTCCCCTTCTCACCACTTTTTTCCCTTGGCCACTGCCACTGGGAATGGGAGCGTTGCATCCTTCCTTTGCCTCCATCCCTCTCCAAGTACTCTAATTGCACAAGAAGCGATCTTTCTCACTCACTGACCGTCTCATCGCACGTCTCTGGCTCTGGCCATCACTCAGCATCCGTCCGTCTGCCGCAGGGCACTAGGCCTAGTGCTGGCAGTCTCCTCCTCTGTGTTAGCATAGCTGGCTGGGAGGGCACACACGCCATGGCTATAAGATGCCACCTGAATAAAGCTCTGGAATTCAGCTGCCTGGGTTCCAACCGCAGCTCCAGAGCTCCTTAGCTAGTGAACATGGACAGCTGCGCGGTCCCTCACCCGTGAGCGCGGGACGTCCTTCAGGCCCCCTCTTGTGTCCCTCTGTGGTCCCTCCCAGACCTCCGTGCCCCTGGCTCCTGGTAGGACTTGGCAGATCAGAGAGAGAGGGAGAGAGATGTCTGGATATTTGTTTCTCTAGCTCCTTCTAGAAGAAACTCAGGTCTCTTTGGGTTACACTGTCTCTCCATAGAAAGTCTTTGTTGGACTCAAACCCTCTGTGTGATAAGATTTTCCATCCTTACGACAGTCAGTAGTCTGTCCTGAGCCTCACCATTTTTTTTTTAAAAAATTACTGAAACACAGTTTATTTACAATGTTGTGTTAATTTCTGCTATATAGCAAAGTGAATCATATATATATATATGTGTATACACACACACACACACACACACACACACACACACACACACACATATATCCATTCTCTTTTAGATTCTTTTCCCACATAGGTCATTATAGAGTACTGAGAAGAGTTCCCTGTGTTGTATAGTAGGTCCTTATTAGTTATCTTCCTTATATATAGGAGTGTGTGTGTGTGTGTCACCCTTTCAGGTGGTGCTTCAGCCTAGATGCTTCTAGACCTATAAACTTCCACCCAACAGCAAATGTGTGGTCACGCCCTTTGTAAACATAAGCTCACCACAGAGATATCTCTGGATGTGTATCTCGGTTCCAGATCACTGCAAGAAAGTAAATATCGCAATAAAGATATTCACGCAAACATTTTGGTTTCCCAGTGCATGTAAAAGTTGTGTCTACACTATATACATAAGTAGTCTCTAGTAAGTATGCAATAGCATTGTGTCTAAAAAGACAATGTGCATACCTCTATTTAAAAATACTTTATTGCTGACAAATGCTAACCATCATCTGAGGCTTCGGTGAGTTATAATCTTCTTGAACTGTTAATGGTAGCAGCAAAGATCCCTGATCACAGATCACCCTAACATATACAGTGATAATGGAAAAGTTTGAAACATTGCGAGACTTATCAAAATGTGACACGAAGACAGCCATGCTGTTGGAAAAATGACACCAACAGACTTGCTCCACACAGGGTTACCACATACCTTCAATCTGAAAAACCCAGTCTTCGAAATGTAATAAAGCTAAGCACAAAGAAATGAGGGCTGATGTAAATTCTCCTAATTTAAGCATCTCCCTGTTTCCTCTGGGACCCTGACAAATAACAACTGTCCCATAGTTTGCTTTTATGTGTTTTGTTTGTTTTTGTTCTGTTTTGTGTGAGTGAATGTATGTCTGAAATAAAGTAGTAGAATGTATGCAAATTCTTGAGAACTGTGGCTGGCATAGAGCACTCAAATGCACCCCAGATGGTCTAAAGTGGAACCAGTCACTGGAAAAGCCAATGCGGAGCTTGGGAAGGATGCCCTTCAGCTTCTGCTTCCCCACCCCCTCCCCATCTCCATAGACCAGCATTGTGTGTGGTCACCAGAAACCCACCTAAAGACCCCATGTCCAGACTCCCAGAACTTGTCATCAGGCTGTGATCACATGGCAAAGCTGTGATCACATGGCAAAGCAGAAACACTGCTGCAGTTGGAATCAGCGGTGCTCATCAGATGGCCTGAAAATTGGGGGAATTTTTCCTGGATTATCTAAACGACTCCATTGTCATCACAGAGGCCTTTAAAAGTAGAAGAGGGAAATAGAAGAGAGGAATTAGAGGGAGATGAAGCCCCTGAAGAAAGGCAAGAGAGAGCAAACTTGCTGTCGTTGAGTATGTCCCATGGAACAAGGGATGTGGGAAGCCTGGAGCAGCTGGAAAAGTCAAGAAAAAGGGTTCCCACCTCTAGAACTTCAGAAAGGAATGCTGCCCTGCCCACCCAATACTCAGCCTAGTGAGACCGGTGCCATATTTCTACCTGCAGACTTGAAGATAATAAAGTTGTGTTGTTAAGCTTCTAAATTTGTGGTAATCTGTTTCAGTAGCAACAATGTATGCTATGTATGTATATACATGTGTATGTATGCTATGTACATGTATATATTGTATATTATATACACATTGTATATACAATGCATGTATACACATGTGTGTGTGTGTGTGTGTATACCTTTTATATGTATGCACACTCAGTCACTTGAGAGTTGTATCTGACTCTGCAACCTTACAGACTATAGCCCACCAGGCTCCTCTGTCCATGGGATTCTCCAGGCAAGAATATTAGAGTGGGTTGCCATTTGCTTCTCTAGGGGATCTTCCTCATCCAAGGATTGAACCCATGTTTCCTGCATTGCAGGCAAATTCTTTACCACTGAGTCATTGGGGAAGCCCATATACCTTGTATACACATATACAAACAATATGTAATATTACATGTGTATAGATATAAAATTATACACATATATATATATGAAAATGGAGAAACTTCATATTCACACTTCATCCCCTGAAAAACTTTATTTAATCTGAACTTGGGATCACTTATGCTGACTTTGAGCTTCATATAAATTTGAGTTTGATCTGGAAAACTGTTAAGGAATGGAACATACAAAGTCATGACAACCCTAATTCTCATGTTTTCTCTGGGAGCATCTCCTGTCCAGTGATACAGGGACCACCATGCCAGGCCCAGGAGGATGATTCCCCAGACCACAATCAATGTTCTGTTCAACTTCTCATCTAATGACAAATCCAAGCACAGAGCTAGATAATTCATCTCTATCTGTTCATTTTTCAAATCTCTCACAGTATCTCCTGTCCATGCTTCACGGTGCTCTAAGCAAGCTGGATGCATTTAGTATGTGTAATTTGGCTCATAAATCAATCTCCTTCGTGCCTTCATCCTGCGTCCTTCCTTAAGCCCCCTCCAACCTGTCAGCAGATTTTGTGGTGCTGAGAAGCCCCTAGCTAGATGTATCATACCAGCAGTGGGACAAGAAAATGGTCCTAAAGACACACGTCTCATTCTGATGAAGAAGTGACAGCTCCATGTGAATGTGTGTGTGTACATACACGTGTGTGCGATGCGTCAGTTTTTAGAGACCATCCAACTCCACAACTTAATTCCTTCCACTCATCCGTCCAGTCGCTCATTCACTGGTGTGGTGAAAGCCAACCTTGCATCAGGTGGGGTTCCAAGATACAACACTGAACAAGACCCACATGGATCCTGTATTGACAGACCTTATATTTCTGTGAGAGAGCAGAAGATGAACTCATACAGAAATAAATCAAGGAGGTTATTTCTTACATTGACAAATGAAAGCATAACAAGTAGGGGTGGAGAAGACAGCATTAGATTGAATTAGAAGTGGAGGTGGGGTATAGAGAACAAGGGAGCCCTCTTGGCAGCGGATTCTTTACCTGAGAACTCAAAAAAAAAGAAAAAGGTTGGGCCAGGAGAACATCTCCTCTAAAGGCCTGAGATGCTAACAAGCTTGGCCAATAAAAGCTTCCCTGATGACTCAGACAGTAAAGAATCTTTCCACAATACAGGAGATACGGGTTCGATCCTGGGGTCAGGAAGATCCCCTGGAGGAGGAGATGCAACCCACTTCAGTATCCTTGCCTGGAGAATTCCATGGACAGTGGAGCTTGGTGGGCTACAGGCCATGAGATCGCAAAGAGTAGGACATGACTAAGCCGCTAACACTTTCACACTTTGGCCTATAAAGGGGTCCTGGAGGCATGCAGGAGACCAGGAAGGAGGCAGAGGGTGACCAAGAAGGCAGAAGGCAGAGTGTTCCTGGACCATGGCCAAGCATTTAGCTTTCAGTCAGATTGCAATGGAAGCCACCAGAGGGCTTGGATGGAAATGGTGTCAGCTAATTCTTTACATTGAAAAGAGATTATTTCATCTCATATATCCAGGACAATGAGGTCCAGAAGGTTGGGAATGAGAAAGAGTAGAAACAAAGTAAAAATAGGGGCAACTATGGGCTTCCCACGTGGCTCAGCAGTAACAAATCTGCCTGCCAATTCAGGGGACCCAGGTTCGACCCTTGGATTGGGAAGATCCCCTGGAGGAGGAAATGGCAAAACTCTCCAGCATTCTTGCCTGGGAAACCCCATGGACAGAAGAGCTCAGTGGGCTACAGTCCACAGGGTCACAGCGAGTTGGACACGACTGAATGGCTAAACTAGCACCTCCAGTAACAGGTGATTATGGTCACCAGGCAGGAAATGACAGTGCCTTTGACTGGGATGCCTGAAGCAGAGGCAGAGAGGTGTTTATGATCTGAGATTCATTTCGATGGTGGAACCAGCAGATCTTGGTTCTGAACTGGAGAAGATAATGACAAAAGAGAAATTCCAAGGTAGATAACTGTCAAGTCTGGGGCCTGGGAAACTACAGCGTGCTGACCTTAGAAGCCCAAGGGGAGGAAGAGGTGTCAAGAAGGCAGCTGGAGACCGGTGGCTGGAGTTCAAAGTGAGGTCTGGAGATGAGAGTGTGGGAGTCACCATTTCAGCCCACTTAAAGGTTCAGTCTTGCGTGTGAATCACCAAACAGAAGCATGGGGAGGAAGCTGCAGGGCCTGAGTACCTCCATCCTTTTTTTTTTTTCTACTTGGAGAAGTCTATTTTCTTTATGATTGAGATAAAACTGACATATAATATTAGGTCCAGGTGTACAACATAAAGATTTGACATTCATTTACACTGAAAAATGATCACCACCACAAAGGCCAAGTTATCTTTTTTGGCCATATGAAACTTCAAAGGATGCAACACGATATTACTGACTATAGTCACCCTGCTGTATGTTACATCTTCATGACTTCTGTATTTTATGACTACGAGTTTCTACCTCTTGAGCCCCTTCACTCACACCTACTGTCCCTCCCCTCTGGCAACTACCTATTTGCTCTCTGTATATATGGGTTTGGATTTATTTTATTTTGTTTGTTGTTTGTTTTGCTTTTTAGATTCCACATATTAAGTGAAATTATGTGGTATTTGTCTGTGTCTGACTTATTTCACTTAGCATAATACTCTCAGGGTCCATCTGCATTGTTAAAAATACCAAGATGTCATTCTTTTTATGGCTTAGTATTATTTCATTGAGTGTATGTGTGTGTATATATATCACATCTTCTGTATCCATTCCTCCACCTAAGAACATATTGGTTGTTTCCATATCTTGGCTATTGTGAATAATGCTGCAATGAATATAGGAATGCATATTTCTTTTTGATTTTTTAAACCATTGCTTATTTAAAATAGTGTTTTTGTTTTCTTCATATAAATACCCATTAAAGTACTTGCTAGATGATATAGTACCTCTATTTAGTTTTCTGAGGAACTTGCATACTGTTTTCCATGATAGCTGCACCAATTTATATTCCCACCAACAGTTTAGGAGGGTTCCCTTTTCTCCACAGCTTTGTCAATTGTTTTCTTTTTGATAATGAGTGACTTCATCCTTTAAGAATGAAAGAAGGTGGAGAAGACCTTCCATGGAAAGTAAAGGACTGTCTGGAAAATCTTAATGCTGTATAAATAAAAATTAGGGCCCAGGGAGAAAGGAAATAATGTCATCAAAGTAAAGAAGTAAAGTTTTGAAAGATCTAGGACTCACATTCAGCTGTGGGGCTTACTTCAGGAGCAAAAGTGTGGGGGAACATTGCTGTGGATAGCTTTAAATATTTCCAGAAATTTCCATAATGTTTTAGAATTAAATAGGATTTAGAAATAATTAGGATCATAAATACTATATTCACAAAGATAAATGCCACTGTAAAGCAGATGATTGTTCCACACTATTTCAGTAACAAGTGCCTGGCATAGTTCAAAGTCACTTAAGCAAAACCTGGTATTTGTTCACTCACTTTCAGTGAGAAGTTTGGTGCTGAGTCCAGAATCCCAACGACTCAAGTTCAGGTGCAGTCAGAATTCTCTCCCTGTGTCTCTCAACATTAATCCTTCCATCAGTAGATATAATTCCCTGGTAATATGCACTGTCATTCTCTCTCCTCCCTGCAACAGGGGTCAGAGATGTACCACCCCAATACGATGCAGGTTTCCAATATCTCAGCCTCGGGAGTCTAGAACAGGGACAGAATCTTTCTCCTGGAGCCCACATAGGGATCATAGGATTGTCTCTCGGGGACCTATGCCATCTCTGTGTTGATCACAGAAAGGAGAACAAGGAGTGACCCATCTTGGACTCCTACAGAAAGGAGGAGATCATTGTTGTTGTTGTTGTTGAGTCACTCAGTCACGTCCAACTCTTTGCAACCCCATGGGCTGCAACATGCCAGGCTTCCCTGTCCTTCACCATCTTCCGAAGTTTGCTCAAACTCATGCCCATTGAATCAGTGATGCCATTCAACCAACTTGTCCTCTGTTGTCCCCTTCTCCTTTTGCCTGATGCCTTTCCTAGCATCAGGGTCTTTCCAATGAGTAGGCTCCTTGCACGAGGAGGCCAAAGTATTGGAGCTTCAGCTTCAGCATCAGTCCTTCCAATGATTATTCAGCATTGATGTCCTTTAAGATTGACTGGTTTGACCTCTTTGCAGTATGAGAGATGCTCTAGAATCTTCTCCAGCACCACAATTTGAAAGCATCAGTTCTTCAGTGCTCAGCCTTCTTTATGGTTCAACTCTCACATGACTACTGGAAAAACCATAACTTTGACTATACAGGCCTTTGTTGGCAAAATGATGTCTCTGCTTTTTAATAAGCTGTCCAGGTTTGCCACAGCTTTTCATATATTTCTCATAGGAAGAAGGCCCTCTTTCCAGGAAAAGATGGGAAGGATGGTGAGCAGAGTTGAAAGCACTAGCTGTCCACAGTAGACTGCCAGTAGACACAGTATCCTGTCAACAAATGAATGTCCAATTGAAGGACAGTTCAGTTTTCTCACTTGCTACCAAGTAAATTTTAATAGTGACAATTGTTCCAGCTGAAAAACAGGTTCTCTTCTCCCCAGGCATTAATATGCGAAGACAGTGTCTGATAGAGGCTGTTTGTGCGTTGATTTTGTTAGGTGGAGGCAGTGGGAGATAAGATTTGACTTAGAAAGCATCAAGGCTACTGAAGTAGTTTTGATATTTTCCTCCAGAACTGATAAATACAATTTAAGACATTCTACCAGAGGCCTCAGGGACAATTTCGTTGATTAGTTCACATTGCTATCCAAATGGGAAACCATTATTACAGTTACTACTGCGTAAAGTGCATGATAAAATAAGAATTCCAGAATGTCATAATATTATGTGACACACAGATACATACACACACAAGTAAACAAAAGAGATTCTAGATCCAAAAATATGTCTCTCTGTTTTTATTTGTTTTGGGAGCTCAGACAAGAGCAAAGTGATCAAAGAGCCCTGGCCTGGCATTGACATGTAAATGAGCCAGCGATGGAAGTGGGTTGACCTCATCCCTGATCCACATGTCAATACCGGACTATTCTGTAATTGATGTATAGAGAAGGCACAAGTCTTATCAACCCTGAACACATGTTAAAATTTTACTCCCTGAAACAGGCATGCTCAAATCCAACTTAGCAATATAGGCTAATGTACTTCACAAGTTTATTCACATGCAAAGTATATTTTGAAGTTATGTATCTTTCCTTTAAAAAGGAAATCAGTCCCTTAAAGACATCTTTGGAGTCCAGAGCCTCTGATTTCTGCCTTCAATGGTCCAGCTGTGTGTCAGGGAGCAGAATCCATCAGGCCAACGTGCACCCTGCAGACAAGGTTCTCCAGTAGCCTGTTCATTCCCAGACACCCAAATATCACTGTTTATGTGCTGCTCAGATTACTGACATGTGAAGATCTGTCTTCCATGGCTTATACATTAGACCCGTTATGATGACAAGTTCTGTTCCATGATGGCAGTAAGGCTGTCCCATCACAACTCCTGTCACTTCATAAAGGTCTGTCCCAAGAAGGCGTGGATCATTTTGGGCAGACAGAGCAGCCCCTAAGCTCTCTGTTAAATTCCTGCAGGTTCATGGCCTCTGCCCATCAAGGGTGCCTGCCTTTCCTGTTTCTCCATCACCTCCCCCAAAGGCAGGATCTAACAGAACCCAGTGGCTTCAGACGTCCTGTTCAAAAGTTACAAAGCCTATTTCATCAGAGTCAGTTTTCAAATATCTATTCAAATTGGTTCCAGGGTTAAGAATCTCCCTTGCAGTATAAGGGACACACATTTGGTTCCTGGTCCGGGAAACACCTGCATTATCATTAATAAATAGCCTTTTTCTTACTGACTAACAATAGTGGTATTTACAGACTGGCTATAATCACTAGTGTTCATATATTCTCTGATGTGTAAATCAGCAGCTTTAGCGCTGGACACCTCCAGCCCCAACCCACCCAACCCCACCTCAGGGAAAAGAAAAGGTTCCCAGGAAAAGTGGAAATAGGGAGTAGACTGTGCTCCCTACCTGCCCAAACTCAATTTCCCTTTCTTTTAAAAGAGATGATACGGTAATAAGAATCTTAATGTGAGGGATTCCCTGGGGGCTCAGTGGTAAAGAATCTGCTGGATCACTCATCTTTGGAAAGATACCATGTGTTGTGGAGCAATGAAGCCCGATCGCCACAACTCCGGAGCCTGTGCTCTAGAGCGTGTGCTCTACACCAAGAAAAGTCATCAAAATGAGAAGCTGGTACGCCACAGTTAGAGAGTAGCCCTGCTCATTGCAATTAGAAAAAAGCCTGCACAGCAATGAAGATCCATCACAGCCAAAAATAAATAAAGACAAATTTTTTTTAGCAAATACTAATGTGATCATAATAAGATCTTCCTCCCAAGTTCGCAGGGAGGGATAAATGTGTTCTTACACGTGTGATGCTGAGCACAGTCTGTTTGTTGTAAAGGCTGAGACTTTGGTTACTCCAGTGTTATTCTTACTATTCCTACTTTCACTCTTGTTATAAGAAGAAAGCGATATATGGAGAAGGGTGGAAAACTGGGTTTGTATTGCAATTCTGAGATCTCCTCAGCCATTTAATCACAGAAAGCGAAAGGTCATCCCTGTCCTCTTCTCCGTAGCAAATGGAGACAATGATGAACTCATTCTCTAAGCATCAGGGCTGCATGCTTAGGTGTGCTCAGTCATGTCTGACTCTTTGTGACCTCATGGACTGTAGCCCACCAGGCTCCTCTGCCCATAGGATTTTCCAGCCAAGACTGGAGTGAGTTGCCATTTCCTACTCCAGGGGATCTTTCCGACACTGGGATCGAACCCTCAGCTCTTGCATCTCCTGCATTTGGCAGGCAGGTTCTTTACCACTAGTGTCACCAGGGAAGCCCAAGCATCCAGAAGCCCAGGTCCCAAATCAAGGCTGCTGGACCCCACAACCCCTCTGCTTCACACCCATGAAACCCGAGTGTTGGTGAATCTAGTCTTCAAGGCCACCCTGGAATTTAGAGACACACAGATGACAAGAATATGTGGCAACACCTCTGAGTGAAGGACTACAGAGTCCTGGAGTCCTAGATTTTCACAGGCAAAACAACTTAGGGTGAACGTGGATTTGTATCCATTCGTATCTCCTTCCAGGGAGCTGACACCACTCCCAGAAAACTCCTCCTGAGCAATGCCTGGCCCACCATCTGCAGGTCTGCCATCTACCTGGACAAACCTTCCTGTAGCAGGAAACACAGGGCCGGGCAAGACAAGACTCAGAGCTCCAATTAAAAGAGGAAATTTGCATTAGGCGCTCTAAACTGCCTGTTCCAACTGGGACCAGCAGCTCTCTTCTCCCTCCTTCCAAAGGAGAGAGAAGCCTCAGGGGTGTGGGACCACATTTTGTGTGTGTGTGTGTGTAGCAGGGGGTGTCCACATTCAAACTCTTTACCAGTGGGGGAGAATGAGAGACCTGGCGAGGTTGGGCAGTGCCCACGTGGCAAAGACGGGTGGCTGTGCCCGTGGGCTCAGGCTGTCTCTTGAACTCTTCTCCAGCCGTTCTCCACGAGCCCCTGGCAGCCCCTCTCAGCTGTGACCTCTCTAAGCTGTCAGCCTCAGATTAACCGATACTTCATCAATTTCGCCTGAACTGCATTTGCAGCCGGTTCTCAGGAGGACAGCCAAGTGCATCAAGTACCACGCATTAGCCCCCCCACCCAGGGCCAGCTTTCCTTTGGGACGGAGGGGGGCACTCCCCGGTATTCTTGCAGGGGCCTGGGCGACAAGCCGAGGAGGGGGGGCTTTGCCCAGAGGGGAAGGACAGGAGCCTCTGCTGATTCCTTGTGAATTTTTCATGAGGACATCTGCTGATGCTCCGCTCCTCTGTGGCTGCACCCTCCCACCCATGCCCCCTCTGCGTTCAGACCCCCTGACAAGGTATGAAAAACAAGGACTGGGCTCAGTCCCTCCCTAAACCCCCTCCACCCCCCAGCCAGGAAGTGGCTGTGGGAGCCTGGGATTTCAGTCTCTCTAGAGGGGCCCAGGCTTCTGGAAAGGGATCTTTGAAACAAAAGATCAATGGGCAATGGATGATTCTAAGGTGAGTCGACAGGTCAAGGCCACTGCAAGTCAGTGCGTAGGTGGCCTCGGGGCAAAGGGGGTCCCCTGTGGACCCCTATGGACCCCACCGATCTGGGCTTGGGGAATCCGGGTCCTTGTTCCCACCCTCCTTGCATTTCTTGGGGCGCCCTCTGGGAGGGGGGGTGGACGTGGAGACTCCCTGAGCTCCATGTTCCTATCGCCCAGATAACACCAGGAAGAACTGAAGTATAGGGAGAAGAGGGGGGAGGGAGGTGCTTCCGTATTTAAATCATAAAAGGCATCTAACCATTATTTTTGGAAGTAACCAGCAGCTCCAAGCTTCTGAATCCTCTCTCTGTCCAGACCGTTCAAGTCAGGAAGCCAACAGCTCTTTCTCATTAACTCATCAAATCATGCCGATGTCCTTTCTGGGCTCCCTTTGAAGTGGCATGTGCTTCAATTTATTTTTAATCTTCTAAGTGATGTCGTCAGGGCCGCCGCCCCGGTGACATATGAAGTCGGTTCTCGCGGGCTGCGGAGCTGGGCAGGCGGTTTGGACCGGCAGCTGGGCCCATGAGCGCCACCGCGGCCACGATCGGAAATCGACCCCCAGCACCGGGGGCGGCGGGGCGGGGGGCTGGGAAGAGGAGATTGATGCAGAGCCCGCGCACGCCTTGGAAAGGCCACCTTTTGTGCGGGTCGGCGCTGGGCCAGGCCTCTGGGGGCCCGGGCGGCCCCTGCGTGGAGCGACAGTGCCCCCCAGCGCCCGCCCCTCGCCATTCCCGCCCTTCGCTCCGGTCCCCGCCAACTGGGAGCCGACAGAGAGCAGCGGTTGTGGGAACTGCGCCCCTGCACATCGCATCTTTAAATAGTTACCCACGTGAAACAAGACCCGGGACGGGTTCAAAGCCACCTTGATGGGAAAATCTGAGAATGCTCATAAAAGGCAGTGCGCACAGAACTGAAGTTTGGTTTTTTCTTTTAATTAATTTAATTGGAAGCTAATTACTTTACAGTATTGTGGTGGGTTTTGCCATACATGGATATGAATCAGCCCTGGGTGTCCATGTGTCCCCCATCCTGAAACCCCCTCCCACTACCCTCAGGGTCATCCCAGTGCACTGGCTTTGAGTGCCCTCTTTCGTGCATCAAACTTGGACTGGTCATCTATTTCACATATGGCAATATACACATTTCAATGCTATTCTCTCAAATCATCCCACCCTCACCTTCTCCCACAGAGTCTAAAAGTCTGTTCTTTACATCTGTGTCTCTTTGGCTGTCTCACATATAGGGTCATCGTTACTGTCTTTCTAAATTCCATATACATGTGTTAATATACTATATTGGTGTTTTTCTTTCTGACTTACTTCACTCTGTATAATAGGCTCCAGTTTCATCCACCTCAGTAGAACTGTTTCAAATGCATTCTTTTTTAATAGCTGAGTAATATTCCATTGTGCATATGTACCACCGCTTTCTTATTCATTCGTCTCCCAATGGACATCTAGGTTGCGTCCATATCCTAGCTACTGTAAACAGTGCTGCAGTGAACATTGGGGTACACATGTCAATTTCAGTTCTGGTTTCCTCATTGTGTATACCCAGCAGTTGTTTTCTTTTGCATCTTTTCCCTGAGAGTAGCCATCCTGGTGATTACATATCCCACCAGAAAATTAAATATATTTACTTAGTTGCTTAATTAATTTGTGGATATCTAGCATGATCTAATCTAGGGCTTCCCTGGTGACTCAGCTGGCAAAAAATCCACCTGCAATGCGGGAAACCTGGGTCTGATCCCTGGGTTGGAACGATCCCCTGGAGAAGGGAAAGGCTACCCACTCCAATATTCTGGCCTGGAGAATTCCATGGACTGTATAGTCCATGGGATCACAAAGAGTCAGACATGACTGAACCACTTTCACGTTCAGCATGATCCAATTCAAAGATCTAAACAATGGAAGCTTCAGTAGATGGAGGTGGGGGGACCTCCTTCACCCCAAAGCAGGAAATGCAGACAGAAATGTCAGCGAATTGGGAGCTGGGCAGATGGATGTGGCCTAATGTGGATAGTACGTGTTAATGACTTTCAGTTTGTTCCTTTACTGTTGGTGTCTTGGTTTTCTGATCTGTGAAATGAAATGGTTCAAGAAATCTAAGTGATGCCCTCCATACAAATGGGGGTTATCATTATGATGAACATTGGGGGGTTTTAATCATTGCCATTTTTTTTTTCATATTTATTTACTTGGCTGTGTCAGGTCTTCATCGTGTCATGCTGGATCCTTCCTTTGGGCGAGCAGATACTCTAATTATGACCCACAGGCTTAGCTGCCCTGTGGCATGTGAGATCCTGGTTCCCCGACCAGGGATCAAACCTGCATCCCTTGCACTGCAAGGCAGATTCCTACCCACTGGGCCACCAGGGAGGTCTGCAAGCTTCCTTTGGAGTCCCTGCCATGTTCCTGAAGTCCTTCCTCCTGCTCTGCCTCTCCTCCCACCTCGTCCTTTCTCCTCTTCACCTAAAGTCTCCCCTCCATCCTACCCTCCTGCCAGGAAGCCCTTTCCAGCTCATCCCACGAGTGTTCACGATTCAGTTCATTTCTGACCAGCTATGTCCTTGAGTCGTGTCTTCTCTAATGTTCTCTTTGTTTTCCGTCTCTTAGCTCCTCAACCACACCATGGATGCTTAAAAATCCTTATTGGTGGACATATTGGTTCTCAAGTTAGAAGTGCCTGAATTTTGAAGCAGAAAGCACAATGATAAAATGTTTAAATCCCGAATCTAACTCCATGGCTGATTTTATCTCTTTGTATCAATGAGCAATCACAACTTCTGAGCATGTTTTTCCATCTACAGAAGAAAAGGATGCACTGGGAAAAAAAATTATAGTATTATTTTTTGGAAGTTTTCGACTAACTGGTGGTGGTGGTTTAGTTGCTAAGTTGTGTCCAACTGTTCTGAGACTCAACAAACTGTAACCCACCAAGTTCCTTTGTCCATGGGATTTCCCAGGCAAAAATACAGGAGCAGGTTGTCATTTCCATCTCCAGGGGATCTTCCCGACCCAGGAGTCCAACCTGGGTGTGCTGCATTACAGGCAGATTATTTACCAACTGAGACACCAGAGAAGCCCTTTCAACTAATTACTTACTGATAATTATTTACCCATGCTGAATTGTTTCAGGACTTAATGATTGCCAGGAATTGCTAGAATAAATCATGTGAAGTTGCAATTTTAATTGACTAAAACTGTCAAATATGGGAAATTTTATATGATCTACATAAAATGTCTTCTCCCAGAGAGTTAGAACCCACTGCATTTCTACACTCTGTCGGGCATTTTAGTACCAAGGTGATTGAGGAAACAGCCTTCATAGTCTAATTTCTTGAATTTTCAGGGTCTCTAAGGATTGAACAACATCATCTTAGTATTTGCCAGGCACATGAAACCATTTTAATTTTTAAATGCAATGAGGAAGGATGGAATCGGGAGGGAGGTGGGAGGGGGGTTCTGGAAGGGGAACACATGTATACCCATGGCGGATTCATGTCAATGTATGGCAAAACCAACATGATAATGTAAAGGGGAAAATAATTAATTAATTAATTAAAATTTAAAATAAAATAAAATGCAATGAGAATAGAAAGATAACAATGTTAGGCAAAGTTTTAACAAAAGCTGGAGGTCAGAATTTGAGGCAGTGCAAATTTAATCTTCTCTAATTATACACCTCAAAGGTTTCTTGAAAGCATCTGGCCGAGAGCTAACACTTCCTGATTATTTTGTAGGGGTTTACATGTTCAGAAAATCGGATTCGTTAGTGGTGAGAATGTCTTGTGTCCTTCAGTGTTCTTCCCTCTTCACTGGCTCATTTTCCTCTCAGTCTCCTGTGTTCAGAGGTATTGTGCGAGCTCTCATTCTTTTCTACACCGTGGACTGTAGCCTACCAAGCTCCTCTGTCCATGGGCTTCTCCAGGCAATAATATTGGAATGGGTTGCCATGCCCTCCTCCAGAGGATCTTCCCAACCCAAAGATCGAGCCAGCATCTCTTATGTCTACTGCATTGACAAGCAGGTTCTTCACCACTAGCACCACCTGTAGCCCCTCTTATCTAGAGCATTATTGTGCAATTTTGTTTTCTCTGATCATGCATCTGTGGGGTTGGCAAAAATGTTTGCTCAGGTTTTTCCACAATCTGTAATGAAAAATCCAAATGATCTTTTTGGTCAACCCAATATTTGGTAAATTAACTTGAGAAACTAAAAAAAATTTTGTATATTTATGTACTCATTCATTTTATCCACATACTTCTAAGAAGATGTGTGTAGTACAAGGTGAGATAAGAAAAAATGAATAATATTTTGGGTTAATTTTAAATTTTCATTTAAAAATAAACAGAAAATCTTGTACCACCATGAGAATTGTTTTATTAATAATATTTTAGGGAAAGAAATATGATTAAACAGGATTTTTTAATCTTGGTTTGATACTTTATGATACAATAAAGCTCTATGTTCAATTTACCTTTTATATTCAATTATTGTCATAGTTGAAAAATGTATTTCACAGAAGTACATAAATCCAAATAGAAATGAAACATAAGCTGTGCTTTCTAAATGTGGGTACCATGTTTCAATTCCATTCATCAATTATATGGAGATTTGTAGCCGTCCTTAGAATCCAGGTACTTAATTTCCACTTTCCTGAATGTGAGTCAGTTGTTCTTTCAAGCTTACATTTTATCATTTTTATATTTTTATCCAAGGGGTTCAAAGCAATATACCTCATTTTAGAAAATAATTTAATGTATTTTTGTTAAGTTTTTATAATGTATATATTTAAGAGTTTTGTTGTCATTGTTAGCATATAATATTTTGATAACAAAAAATCACATGAGCCTAGTAGCATCACTTCCAACTATCTAGTTGCAAGTTCCTCTCTCTCTGTAGTGTAAATTTCCCTCAAAAAGCAGTTATTTTCTCATCACTGTTTAAAAATTACCTATGGGTTGAAGTAGATACTTAAGATTACTCATTTAATTATTTATTTTCAATTTATTCATTAAAAGTATCTGGTTGGTAGCAATGATGACAGCTAATTCTTATCACATACTCCTTCAAAGCATAACTTTTGAACAAATAATTTTCATAACTCTGTTTCATATTTGTTACTTCTTAAGAACTTTGCAATGTAAGAAATATTAAACATGTGTGGACTAAAGATTTTTATAGTTACCTCCCATATCTTCAGACTTCCCTGGTGGTTTAGATGGTAAAGAATCTGCCTGCAATGCAGGAGACCTGGGTTTAATTCCTGGGTCTGGAAGATTCCCTGGAGAAGTGAATAGCTACCTGCTCCAATGTTCTGGCCTGGAGAATCCCGTGAACAGAGGAGCCTGGCCAACTATAGGTTCGAAGAGAGTCAAACATGACTGAGCAACTGAGCACACAGCAACACAAGTTTCCATATCTGTAAAAAGTGTTGCAACATTTTAAAGGACCCCTTACCAGAAGTAAAGTTGAAAGGGGTTGGTGCATGCTAGCAGAGCATCCCTGATTACTCTTACATCATTTTTTCCCGTGAACCATCATTTTAATAATGGAATCTTGTGCTGTTCAGATCACAGAATTGTTCTTACTGTATTTCTATTATTGAAACTGAATTTAAGAAGTACCAGAAAGCTGGATATATGATCCACATCTGTATTTTACCCAGTTGTAGAGGACACCTCCCATACTAATCTAATCACAAATTGGTTTTCTTCCAATCTTACGTAATGTTATGTGTCTCCCCAAAAGTGCTTGAAGACAAGACTGCACTCTCCTGTGACACACTGTGTTCTCTGCCATTCCACTCACTTTCACCAAAGGAGGAAAAAACAATATTTTCTTTTTATTTTAGCTTTTTTTTTTTTTTAATGTGAACCATTTTTAAAGTCCATTGAGTCTGTTACAGTATTGCTGCTATTGTTTCTGTTCTGGTCGTCTGTCCGTGAGGCACGCTGGATCTTAGCTCCTTGATTAGGAATCAAATCTACACTCTCTGCATTGGGAGGTGAAGTCTTAACCAATGGACTGCCAGGGAAGTCTCAATATTTTCTTAACTGATGCAGCTTTTCATCCTTTTCCACTAAGGGAAAAAATTCAAAAAGGACTTCTGAGTAATTTTCGTTGAATTTAGTGGAACTTTGCAAAGGACGGATTAAAGCATGTAAAACCTATAGCAGTGCCAAAAAAGTTGCACATGTTTGTCTTCATGTTTGGATTCTTAGTTTAAAGAGTCTAAGTTTCCTTAGTTAACACACCAACTCCCTGCTTACCAAAAGTGAGGTTCATCAATAATGATAGCGGACTTCAATCTCTATTTCAAATAATTTTTATAATGCTGAAACTGATATTTGTTCTTGTCAGGTTGTATTAGATTATCGCCCTTTTAATCTGATTATGACAGAGAAACAGCCTGAATCCTGACTGGGACCTAGCAGCCGCTACCACCTTTCTGCTCACCTGTACTTCCAATATCAACATTAATCTCAGTCCATGGGTTCCATAGAGATATTTTTAAGGCATTTATCCATTTTGAAGGTCTTGCAAAGTGAACACTAAACAAAACAATCTGTAATAAATGCCTTTTATAAGAGATAATTCTCTGATACCTTAGTTGGTAAAGAATCCACCTGCCATGCAGAACCTGGTTCAATTACTGAGTGGGGAAGATCCTCTGGGGAAGGGATAGGCTACCCACTCAAGTATTCTTGAGCTTCCCTCGTGGCTCAGCCAGTTAAGAATCCTCCTGAAATGTGGGAGACCTGAGTTCGATCTCTGGGTTGGGAAGATAACCTGAAGAAGGGAAGGGAAAGGCTACCCATTCCAGTATTCTGGACCTGAAGAATTTCATGGACTGTGTAGTCCATGGGGCTGCAGAGAGTCAGACATGACTGAGCGACTTTCACTCACTCTCAAGTAAACTGTAGTCACCCCCTAAAAAGTGGGGGTCAGTGTGGTGTTGTCTTTGACCCTCTGCCCTGGAGACCAGCTCCTCCTCCATTGAGAAGACTGCCTGATGCCCACAGAGCCAGAGCCCTAGGGTCCCTGTGCAGTCATGGATGTGGGCACAGTCACTGCTCCTCCAACGCTTGTTCTGACATGCACATTTGTTTCAGTGAGGTTGACATATTAGGAAACAGTTTGAGAATCCAGCAGATGCTGTGTTTGCAGATGTGTGATTTCATATGCAAGAAACTCTAGATGAGGGCAGTAAGCTACATCCAGTTGGTGCAAGCTTAGAAACATGCACACACACATGCACACACACACACACACACACACACACACACACCCTTCCATCACCTCATAGGTACCACCCATCACCAAGTGTGTCATGAAACACACCCAATGTTTGTTAGAGCTTTCTTTCCCCTTCCACCTCTCGCTCCTTCCTCCAAGTTACCAGAACTCACAAAAGGACCCCTAGGCACCCACATCCTCAAGCAAGCTTCAGGCTTTTCTCAAGGCTAAATGCCATATTTCCTGCTGTACTACTGTCTGTCTTGATCATATAACAAGTGTAAAACCATATGACTGTTTTTGTGAGGTTCTTATCCTTTTCTGTGTCACAGACGAAGATTTTGTTTGAGTGTTTTGCCCCTAAGTCCATTTTCCCTGTAATTGATTGATTGCCCAATTTTGCAGAGTTCAGTGATTTTTTTCGGGAGCTATGCTCAACATTCAGAAAACTAAGATCATGGCATCCAGTCCCATCACTTCATGGCAAATAGATGGGGAAACAGTGGCAGACTTTATTTTGGGGGGCTCCAAAATCACTGCAGATGGTGACTGCAGCCATGAAATTAAAAGATGCTTACTCCTTGGAAGGAAAGTTATGACTAACCTAGACAGCATATTAAAAAGCAGAGACATTACTTTACCAACAAAGGTCCATCTAGTCAAAGCTATGGTTTTTCCAGTAGTCATGTATAGATGTGAGATTTGGACGGTGAAGCAAGCTGAGCACAAAAGAATCAATGTGTTTGAACTGTGGTGTTGGAGAAGACTCTTGAGAGTCCCTTGGGCAGCAAGGAAATCCAACCAGCCCAACCTAAAGGAGATCAGTCCTGAGTGTTTATTGGAAGGACTGATGCTGAAGCTGAAACTCCAATACTTTGGCCACCTGATGTGAAGAGCTGACTCATTTGAAAAAATATTGGGAAAGATTGAAGGTGGGAGGAGAAGGACAGAGGATGAGATGGTTGGATGGCATCACTGACTCAATGGGCATGAGTTTGGGTAAATTCTGGAAGGTGGTGATGGACAGGGAGGCCTGGCATGCTGCAGTACATGGAGTCACCAATAGTCAGACATGACTGAGCAACTAAACTGAACTGATGCATTCTGTTACAGCAGAACTGATTGTATAACTTAGCTTCCTTCTTTCTTGTCTCTTCCATCGCTTGCAGCCAAAAACATCCCTAACACATCCAGGCATCTAACCTGGATGTAAGGAGCTAGGAGAGCTTAGTGTCATCCAAGTGGAAAGCAGGAATGGTAGGAAGAAGGCACCAGACCAAGCAAACAGAAACTCTATTGATGTTCTCAGGCACTTTATGTGCATCATTTCAATTAGTCCTCACAATAGTCCTGAGAGCCAGATATTCATATTCTCATTTTAGACACAGGGAGAGAAGCTCTGAGTTATCAAAGATCTACTGAAGGTCGTGCATCTTTTGCAGCTGGTGGACACTAATACCCTCAACCTTTTCCATCATGTTTGGCTGACACCATTCCCCTCTGAGTGTCCTGGTCCTAACCCCGATTCACCAGATGTCCTAATGGGAATCCAGAGTCCTGGCTCCTCAGAGAAAAGTACATTGAGGGACCAGTGAGCTATTACCTCCTCCAGGGAGAGAAAGACCCACCAGCAAAGTCAAGGAAGGTGATGAGATGAAAAGTTGTGAGCCATCTGGTCTACCCACCCTGCCCTCATCCTCACTATGGTCAGTGGTGACTGTGAGGAGCTTGTGCCCTCATAGAAGGGGAAGCTCCTGGTGGAGACCCTTGTGTTTCACAGGCAACAGCTCCTGGCAGCCGCGTTTCCCGCTGTGGCTGCCTAGTGGCCACTATCAGAGTAGCTTCCATCAGAAGCAGCTCCCACAGATGCTCAAGAGAGGCAGCAACACCTGGAAACAGCTGTTTCCAAGACCTGGCGCTGATGAGGACCCTCCAGCGCCTGGCACTTGTCTGAAGCAGATGTCTGTCTCTGGCTGCCAGCCAGCTTGGGGTCATCTTCCCACTTGGAGGCAGGCGCTGGCTTGTGCGTTTGAGGAAGTCATTTCCACTTTTTCAGTTTTGGTGTCCTCAAGCCTCTCGACGTGGTTGTGAGGATGAATTGGGATAAGATATGTAAAGGATGTAGCCATATCACCTCCTTCTCCTTTCACTTTTGAGTGTGCATGGCACGTGTCTCCGTATGGTGTGTGGTATGGGTGTCAGTGTGTGTGCTATGTGTACAGCATGTGTATGTGGTGTGTGTATGGATGGTGTGTGGTGTGCAGTTGTGGGTGTGTGTTGTGTGTATGCATGGTTTGTGGTGTGTGTGTATGATGTATGCATGGTGTGGGTGTATGGTATGTATATGCTTGGTGTGTGTATGGGGTGTGTGTGTTGTGTGTTGTGTGTGTATGCATGGTGTATGCATGGTGTTTGTGTATGTATCGTGTGTGGTGTGTGGATATGAGTGTGTGTGTGCTATGAACATGTGGTTGTGGGTGTATGCGTTGTGTATAAGCATGGCGTGGGTGTATGGTGTCTGTATGCATGATGTGTATGTGGTGTGTGTATGTGTGTGGTGTGTGTATCCATGGTGTGTTGTGTGTGAATGGTGTATGCATGGTGTGTATGTGCCTGTGAGTATGTGTGTGTGCTGTAGGTGTGTGGTGTGTGGTTGTGGGTATCAGTGTGTGTTGTCTGTGTGCATGGTGTGTGTGTATGGCACGTGTGTGCTGTGTGCGTGATGTATGTA